>JAJOOG010006655.1:0-18331 GCA_029582565.1 Solanum infundibuliforme
CAAAATTCTGCATCTTTTGGGTTCAAAACGCTGCACTTTGAGATCCAATATACCAACACCTTTAAACTCTAAAAAAGTGATATCTTTAACCTTAAAATATGCACTTCTTTCGACTTTAAAATCTGCACTTCTTTAAAAAAATGGTGTTTTAAACTTGAGTGAAAAACTACATTTTTACACTAAAAAAAATCTGCACGAAGGGATATAAAAATGACAGTTTCGTCTCTCAAAATCTATGTTTTAAGGATAAAATATGCCTTTCGAAGCTCACGAAAAGAGTTGGTTTTACAGCCTTAGAAGCCTGCATTTTTTACACTCAAATTTTGCACATTTTAAGTTCAAAATTCTGCATCTTTTGGGTTCAAAACGCTGCACTTTGAGATCCAATATACCAACACCTTTAAACTCTAAAAAAGTGATATCTTTAACCTTAAAATCTGCACTTCTTTCGACTTTAAAATCTGCACTTTGAATTCACAGAAATTTGCACTTTAGGCCATCAAAAACCACACTTTAAACACTTGTTTATGAATAGAATCTGAAAATAGGTTCACAATATTTGAAAACATTATTCCTAAGTTAAATTCCTTTATGAGGTTGTTCCTTCATGACTAAAAATATTGAGTAACAAATAAAACTTAACTAGAAAGTAATGCTTATAAGCAAGAGATTATACTAAACCCAATATCTAAAGGGAAGCGAGGTGGGCAACTATATCTTAACATCATTCTTATCTGGTTTGTACAAACCCAAACACAAATAGAAGCAGTCAAAAATATAAATGTTAAATACTAATCTGTAAAATGTTAGTCAAAGTAACAACACATATAGGTATATAAAATGTAAAGATTCGAGGTGGAGTGGATGTGCTGGACTCTTTTAATGAATAAGCCGCTCTAGACACGTGGAATGCAAATTTATTGATCACTTCTCTGATTCGGAAAGAGATAGAGCCGTATCAGAACCCCCAAAAGATAAGATAAAGGTTAGCACAACCTTAAGCTAAATTGTGAACAGAAGGATACAAACACTTTCACCATTTTTCTGAAATTAAACAAAGATCCTAACTATCCAATATGGGTTAGTCATTCATCTTTTGGATGAAGGAGCTTATACCATGTGTAATGAAGCTGCAAGGCAGTTGCTACCCCAACGAATCTATAATTTTATTTTATATGACTCATTTAAACATGTAAAAGCACCAACAGTATATCATAGAACAGTACCTCCTAATCATTCTTCTTTTAAGCATTTCATGGTCCAAACAAGAGACAAATAAGAAAGTGGATTGAATATTTTGTTTCTGGTTTGAGCGGTTCACCGGATCAGATATTAAGTGGAAGCTAAAGAAAACTTAATCTATCAAATTCACAATGAGATAGCAACTATTACAAATTGAAATCTGCAGATTTTCAGCAAAAGCAAATAATGCGTTTTATACAAAAGCAGAGAAGCAGGTAGTCACGTTCATGAATTTTTTCCATGTTCTATCCTTTGTCCAGATACCTAAATGGTCAGTAACTCGCTTAACTAAGACATGCTCATCTTTAATGACTAAGCGAAGCATCGTGAAAGCATCACTGGAGAACGAATAAACGCCAATTCTAACTGAAAGTACACCGAATAGGCAGATAATTTTTTTTTACTGGTTGTGAGTTATTTCACATGTGTTGAGCAAAAATAAAATTCTTTTCTTTATTCTTAACATTTGAACCAGAAGTCCCAAAACTAACAGGGGGCAGAGGGTCGAGCAACCGACTTAGTTATTTAGGAATTAATTCATATTAAGAACAATCCGATAGATTCAAAGCAAAATGATAACAAAAAGTAACATGCTACAGGGCAAACGAAAAATGTGCATAACTTAGTTGATACCCATACTTCAACATCTCTGACGCAACCATTTTTGCTGTACTTGACAATTTTGTATCATCTGGATCTGCTTCCTCATTGACCCTTACAACTTGCATAATTTCCAAAGTGTGAAAAGTGGCTCCGTCTAACTTGTTGATAACTGGGACAGAATTGATAGAATGAATAGGGTGACTGAGCTCCCCGTGGATGGTAACTTTTGTGCGACCCCACTCAAATTTCACACACTGATGAAGAGTGGAAGTAACCGGTCTTGCTATGTAAACCCATGGTCTTCCCAATAACAGGTTGTAGTTGGATGATATATCCATCACTTGAAACAGAATGGGGAATCCGGCCGACCCTACCTGCAATGTGAGATAGATCTCTCCAATGACACTTCTCCTCGCTCCATCAAAAGCTCTAACTTTCACACGACTTTCCGTTATTTCTCCCATATTAACACCCAAATCCCTCAAAGTGGTTAAAGGACATATGTTGCCTCCAGAACAACCATCAATTAGAACTCAAGTCACAATCTTATCACAATATTTGACTGCGATGTGAAGCGATTTGTTGTGCCCAGCCTCTTCTGCAGGCAACTCATCATCATGGAAAGAAATCTTGTTAGCTTCCACTATTCTCCCAATCGTTGCAACTAAGGTTTCACTTGTGGTCTCTTTTGTAATGTTTACTCTGCTTAACACCTCCATCAAAACATTCCTATGAGCTTCAGAACTCATAAGCAGACACCAAATGGATATGTGGGTTGGTGTCTTCTTCAGTTGCTCTTCGACTGAATATTCTTTAGATTGCATCTTCTTCCAAGACTCTACGGGTTCAACATCGGTAAAATTCTTCTTTGGATTATGTTCTTTTCCAAGAACTTTTTGATTTAGGTCCTCTGGGAATAACACATTCTCGACCTAGTAATTCCTTGAACCACGGCAATGTCGATAATCTTGCCCTTGGTGCCTGCTCGATAGTCCTATGGGACTGTTTTGGTTTCATAATCAGGTTTTCCAGCGATTAGAGTGGTCACTACAACTCTTGGGAGATATGTTCGGGCGGTCAGAGGTTCCCTTAGTTGAAAAGTGATAACAAGTTGCACCGAAGATGTCATGACATTTGCTTCATCTATGTTTGGGTAGTTGGACCCTCATATTCGTCATCTAGAGTAACCATGTTAACCTTCCAATTCTCATGGTTTGGCAAAGGATTGTTGTTTACATTGGGAGGTCCTGGATTGCATTTTATTACTCCTCTGTTGATCAAAGACTTGATTCGGTTCTTCAAACCGTAACAATCTTCTGTGTCATGTCTTTGAATTCCCTAGTGGTAAGTGCATCGCTTGTTTCCATCGAAGTTACGTGGAATTTGATCGGGAAGTTTTCCTTCAACTAGTTGCAACATTCATGTTGTCTTCAACCTCTCAAACAATTGGGCATAAGGTTCGGCAATAGGTGTGTAAATGCGAGCATTTCTAACCTTGAGATTCGAACGTGGCCTCGGTCTATATATTGGTCTATTTTGGTGGATTGGTCTTGGTGGATTTTGGTATGCTGGTGCTCGTGATGGATTATAGTGGGTTGGGTATTATATACTTGGAATAGGATTATGAAGTATGTGCAACAATCTTGGGATTGTTGGAGTATCGATGGGACGGTCCTCCTTTTCGGTAAGTGACAGCTGGAACATCCTCCATTTTCCTTTTGATGCCTCCAATGGAGCCTGATTGTATATCCCTAATTGCATCTTCCAATGCGACCATAGACTGAATCTTTCCACATTTAACACCCTCCTCTATAAAGTCCCCCATCTTGACCAATTCTGCGAACTTCTGGCCCATCATTGGTATCATCTTGTCAAAGTAGACACCTTCTTGAGCTTGAATAAAGTATTTCGAGAGCTCACTCTCATCTAGTGGTGGTTGCACCCTTGCGGCTTCAGTTCTCCAACGTCGTGCGTACTCCTGCAAATTCTCTGATTGCTTCTTATGTATGTTGGCCAATGAGAATATGCCAACTGTAATTGCAGTGTTGAATCTGAAACAAGTCATGAAGTCTTCAACTATTTCCTGCCAGTCACGCCATTTTCGAGGATCTTGACACGTATACCATGACAATGCATCTCCAGACAGACTTTGGATGAACAATTTCATCCTCAGCTTCTCATTTCTCCCTACACTGACTAACTTGTCACAATATACCCTTAAATGCGCATGAGGGTTACCTTTTCCATCAAAAATGTCAAACTTCGGTGGTTTGTACCCTACTGGCATGTCAATGTCTGGCTGGATGCACAAGTAATCATAATCCAAACTCTCTATTCCTCTAGTGAATTGTAAGTTTTTCAACATTTTTTTCAGACCATGAAATTGGGCATTTATCGATGCATCTTCTTTTAGCTGGGCATCTTTCTTCATTTCTACATATTGATTGACTTTGTACGGGATATTAACCACAACTGCCGTTGTGAAGGTAGGAGCTCTAGTGGCACATACAGGTGGAACATGTGGCACATAGGGAGCGTGACATGTGCCCCAAGTATTTGCTGCATTGTAGGTACGGTAGGGTCGCGATTAAAGAGGTCAGGAATGGTCCTGACTGCGGTTGGAGAGGCTGGTGGAACTCGACCGTGTGTGGGAGCGTGTTGAGTTTGTTCTGTATGATTTGGCAAGTCGGCAGAAGGCATGTCAACCTTTGCGAAGTAGATAGGCGTCTTGAAAGTAAGGAAAATGGTAGCCGACAGTTGGACAAGTCTCGCACTTAGAGTAATTCTTCCTTTAAGATCTCGAGTTCTTGCTCCATGCAAGCCATTTTCTCTTCATTTTGGATGTTTGTCATGTTTCGATAAATTTCAGGGTTCTCAATAGTTATCATTATGTTTGCAGCAGCGTTGAACTCGTCTTTATCACTCATCTTTCCTTTGAAACGGAGCTTGTATCGTGAGTCAGCCAGTTTTCAAGTTGACACAAATCAATATACTTTTGGGAATAATGATGAAAAAGAAAAGAGAACAAAGAAAAAGAGAAAGCTATGTTAGTTTGGGCAATATTAAAATGTGTAACAAAATATATGTGTAACACATATATACGCCAATTTGGTGACATTCAAAATGCGTCCTAATATAGACCCTCTTTTTGCATAAGGTAGGCCTACGTTGCAATTAGTTTGATAATAAATGATCCATTTAAACACATTTTAGATTTGGAGACATAACTTCATTGATTAGGTAGTCTGGCTATTACAATGAAGTAGGCGATCAGAAGTCTAAGAAATGAAAGTACAGGGGTGTCAATAAGGCATACAAGAGGGATAGGCCATACGACACATTGAGGAGAGAGCTCGGAAAAGAAAGACGACCTAGGGCCAAGTTGGGGCATCGTGGGCATCGTCAACGTCATCGTCCCCATCATAAATTGGCTCTGGGTGGTACTTTGGGGATTCGTTGATCTTCCATTCCCAGTTGTTTGAATCTTCCCTTTCATCAAACCCTATGGAACCATATTCTGAGTGAGCATCTTCTACTGTTAGGATAGGTTCATTCTCCATATGCATCACTCCTCCATCTTAAGGGTCATACAAGTTAGGGTCATGCTCTGAATATCCTTCTGAATCCTCTTCCATCTCCTCAGTTAGATCTCTAGGATCCTTTTCTGGGTCTTCCTCCATCTCTTCATTTGGTTCATCATCAACTGCCTGTTTGAGATGGTCGACAGATCGTGGGATTACCTGATGATACATGTTTGTAGTGATGTACAAGAGGTTCAATAGCTCCGTGCCAATTTGATTTGATCTTTGAGTGTCTGTAAACCCCAAGATTCCCTCATAGCTAGGTCTAGCGAGAATTCCTCCCATTATAAACCAAGTATAATATTCAGGCATGCACCACGACTCAACCCCCATGTTTGAGTCGAGAATATCGTACCATCCTTGTACCAAAGCAGCGATCCTTTTGATCGGGATTCTTCCTTCATAATCAGCCTCTATCAATTCCATATTTGACCATAGAGGAACGCCTTGGGTAATCCCAAACTGCTGGAGGACTCTTAGAGGTGTGTAAGGCTGGAAGCCTTCCAACCCAATCAACTCAATGAAATAGGCCTGGTTAGCTCTCAACAAAGCGGGGCCATGGACCCATGGTAGTCGCCATTAAATATAGTTCCCTGTGAGGTGGGTCAGGAAAAGACGCCAACTTTCTTTATTAGTTGGGGCATCCCACGTGCTCAATCTCATCGCATGGCTCCTGATTTTGTTGTGTAAGTCTGCTTCAGTGTCATTTTCTACTTGTCTTTGATAGAAGTGTTCCAACGCCCAAATCTGTAGTAATAGGTTACTTCCCTTAAAGTGATCATATCCTCTAGAGCAGAGGGATAATGATTGAAATATTTCTGCCAAGATCATAGGTATGATGGTCACTCTAACTGGTCCCCTAAACATGAAGATGACCATAGGCACTAGGTTGATGTCGACACAAAGAATGGAAAAAACCGATTCCTGATGTAGTGCACGGGGCCAAGGGTGCTCTGTCAACCAATGGTAAATCAATAATTTGACTTATCTCTTCCAGTGTTGGTGTGATTTCAAAATCTGCGAACTAAAAAGTCACTGTTGTTGGTTGCCAAAATTCAATCATTAGAGTAATGAGTGACTTGTTTGCCTCCACATTCAGTATATCAGTTAATGACCCTAAGTATGGCATAATCTCAGTTTCGTATGCCACTCGGATATTTCCCTACCACTCTTTCAGAGTTTGGGGGACCTCAGTCATCATCCTACTATTAGGAAGATTTTGATTGATTTGCATCTGAAAGAATGGTAAAGGGGTATGATGAGTTTATTTGCTTCAAATCCGTTAAGTGTTTAGTTTGGATAATTTATATCAATTTCACACAAAGTGTATGTCGTCGAGTTTTAAAGAAGAAACCCATTGACATTTGGGTGGTTTCCTAAACGCAATGACAATTCCTTATATTGTCTTGCCTAAGGCTATGCAACATGACCTATTTTTAGAGTGAGATTTTTTTCTAGATGATTGAGAGTGAGACTGAGTAATTGCGAGAAAACGCATTATCTTAATTGCACCAACTCTAAAACTAAGGAATCCAAAGAGTGTTTTGAAGGAGTGCAGGAACACCCCTTACGTGTACAGTGTGTGTTTGTGTACGGCCAAAGACTCAATAGAAAGTGCAAATGACAGTGTAGGGAAAGCAGTAACAGGTAGTGTTTTAAAATAGATAAGGAACATAAGTTTGGATTTTACTTGTGACCTTTCAATCAAAATAATATATCAATAATAAGCTGGAAATAAACACGTAATTATAAACGTTATTCCTGAATTGAGTTTATTTGTAAGGTTAAAACCTAAGTAAGTTCCCTAGCAAAGTCGCCAAGTTGTCGCACCCCTATTTCGAACTAGCCGAAACAGTTCACAACATAATATGGTTGTCACTTTGATTTTGAAAAAAATTATTTTATTTTTAGAATCACCACCAAAATTTTAAGGAAAGTACTAGGAAAACCAATTTTTTAATATGTAAATGTGAACTCTATTTTTGATTTGCGAAACCAGCGAGATTCTGAGTAAAGGTTTTGATTACTCGAGGGGAAGGTATTAAACATCCCTCAGAGCCTATCCGAAGATAGTCCTTAAACCCAATTGAGGAAAAATATATTGAATTTATTTGTTTTAAAATCAATAATAAGTAAGTTTCATTAGTTTAAGAAAAAGAGTAAAATACAAGGTATGACATATATATATATATGTCTATAAGTAGTAGTATATTTATCCTATAGTAAAAATAAATAAATAAATGTACTAAAAATGTATGACAAATTTATATGTTGAAAAATATAGATGTGTCTTATATAAATGTATCCAAAATAAATGTTGAGTTTAAAGGATATAAAAATTTGTCAGTTTATTTATATATAGAATTAAGACATGAAAGCAAATAAAATAAAATGACATAGTAGTCGGGTTGAAAATATGTAGTAAAATAATGTGTATCTTAAAGTGTAGGGATTTATAAATTACAAAAAAAAAAAAAGTAACATTTATAGAAGTGATAGTAGATATGAGAAAAAATAATATGAAGTGTAACAAAATAATAAGTTACGTATAGAGAAAACTGAAAAATATAGGATTTGTACCTTTTTGCGTATGACATATATATGTATGTACCTTGTATTTTGAACTTGTTGGCATATGTAAAATATTGAAATAACATGTTAACAAATTAAAATGTTTTAGTAATATTTTATAAAATAAAAATAAAAAAGTGACAATAGCAAATATATTTTCATAAAGGGATGATGTCAAAAATGGACCTAACTATTGGGACTTATTCTATAGTTACATTTATTTTGTTAATAAAATATATAGACCTACTTCCTTATTTATTTTGTATTTTTTATAAAAAAAGAAGAATATTTCTAGAACGGTAATAACTTTAGTCTTACGCTTGTTTCAAAATCATTTGGTAGTTTTAAATGATAAGTTTTCCTTAACATGAAGTCCTAAGTGAGAGTTTATAGATAAGCTAATGAATATTTTGGTCCTTCTCAGAAAAAATAACTTAAGTCGTGTGTTTTCAAAACCAAAAAAAAAGTGACAAACCTAGCGAGCCTTATACCATCAATTTTGGTCTTTTAAAATCATATTTTGCTTTTGAAAGTAGTATATTAAAAGCATCTTTGGACCCAATCTACTGCACTTTAAAACTCTCAAAGTATAGTGGTTAGCTCCAAAAATGTACTTTTAGATCCTAAAAAATGGTGTTTTTAAACTTTGAGTGAAAAACAACATTTTTACACTAAAAAAATATATGCAAGAAGGGATAAACAAAATGACAGTTTTTATCTCTCAAAATCTGCGTTTTAAGGCTAAAATATGCCTTTCAAAGCTCACGAAAAGAGTTGGTTTTAGAGCCTCAGAAGCCTGCATTTTTTACACTCAAATTCTGCACATTTTAAGTTCAAAATTCTGCATCTTGTGGGTTCAAAACGCTGCACCTTGAGATCCAATATACCAACACCTTTAAACTCTAAAAAAGTGATATCTTTAACCTTAAAATCTGCACTTCTTTCAACTTTAAAATCTGCACTTTGAATTTACAAAAATCTGCACTTTAGGCCATCAAAAACCACATTTAAACACTTGTTTATGAAAAGAATCTGAAAATAGGTTCACAATATTTGAAAACATTATTCCTAAGTTAAATTCCTTTATGAGGTCGTGCCTTCATGACCAAAAATATTGAGTAACAAATAAAATTAACTAGAAATTAATGCTTATAAGCAAGAGACTATACTAAACCCAATATCTAAAGGGAAGCCAGGTGGGCAACTATATCTTACCATTGTTCTGATCTGGTTTGGACAAACCCAAACACAAATAGAAGCAGTCAAAAATATAAATGTTAAATACTACACTGTAAAATGTTTGTCAAAGTAACAACACATATAGGTATATAACATGTAAAGATTCGAGGTGGAGTGGAAGTGCTGGACTCTTTTAATGAATAAGCCGCTCTAGACACGAGGAATGCAAATTTATTGATCGCTTCTCTGATTTGGAAAGAGATAGAGTTGTATCACAACTCCAAACGTGCTCCCAAGGGTACATGTGTGAAAAAAGATAAATAAAGGTTAGCACAACTTTCAGCTAAATTGTGAACAGAAGGATACAAACACTTTCACCATTTTTCTGAAATTAAACAAAGATCCTAACTATCCCAATATGGGTTAGTCATTCATGTTTTGGATGAAGGAACTTATACCATGTGTAATGAAGCTGCAAGGAAGTTGCTACCCCAACGAATCTATAATTTTATTTTGAATGACTCATTTAAACATGTAAAAGCACCAACAGTATATAATAGAACAGTACCTCCTAATCATTCTTCTTTTAAGTATTTCATGGTCGAAACAAAAGACAAATAAGAAAGTGGATTCAATATTTTGTTTCTGGTTTGAGCGGTTCACGGGATCATCTATTAAGTGGAAGCTAAAGCAAACTTAATCTATCAAATTCACAATAAGACAACAAATATTACAAACTGAAATCTGCAGATTTTCAGCAAAAGTAAATGATGCGTTTTAGACTAAAACAGAGAAGCAGGTAGTCACGTTCATGAATTTTGTTCATGTGATACCATGTCCAGATACCTAAATGGTAAGTAACTCGCCTAAGTTAGACATGCTCATCTTTAATGACTAAGCGAAGCATCACTGGATAACGAGTACACGCCAATTCTAACTGAAAGTACACCGAATAAGCAGAGAATTTTATTTTACTGGTTGTGAGTTATCTCACATGTGTTGAGCAAAAATAAAATTATTTTCTTTATTCTTAACATTAGAACCAGAAATCCCAAAACAAACAGGGGCAGAGAGTCGAGCAACCGACTTAGTTATTTAGGAATTAATTCATATTAAGAACAATTTGATAGATTCAAAGCAAAATGATAACAAAAAGTAACATGCTACAGGGCAAACGAAAAATGTGCATAACTTAGTTGAGATTATAGAAACCGAGAACAAAATGTAAGACGAGGGTTATTACTGACCTTGTGTAGAGTAGCAAACTAAAGCTTTGACGTCAAGAGATTTCGACTCCGTACTTCCTTGAAACTCGAATTCAAAACAGAAAACAGAAGGACAAGAAGAGAAGAAACTTTCGAACTCTAACAAAACACTTGAATTGGCTGCGATTTAATTTCTTGCTCGTTGATGGATGATTTTAGTCGATTCTTGGATTTTCTCATTGATTTTCCGATGTCCCCGTTGAGACCCGAAGTCCATCCTTTTATAGTTGATTTGGGCTCCAAGAATTCAAAATTTGAATTCTTGGAAACACAACTCTCAGAGGAAACAACAAAGAAATCCTGAAGGGGAAGAAAAATCTCTCAAAAATCGACCTTTTCAGGTCGATTTGAGAGAGTTGAGTGACTGATGGAGCATTTTTCCAGCGGCCCAGAGTTGTTCTCTGATGAAGGGGAGGAGGGATCACGTGGGGTGTCCATGAAGACGATGAGGAGACATCTGAAGAAGAGGCTCTCTTTCTTCTTCCGGGTTGAGGCGTCTAGGGAAAAAGAAGAAGCAACTAACCTAGGGGTCTGAGGAAGAAGCGTGGGCAGCCATGGGAGAGAATGGAGCAGACGAGTTTCTAGGAAATGACAGAGATGAAGCGTTTCTGGGGAAAAGAATATCATAGGGGCGGTAGGTGTCTTTTGGGAGAAGAAAGAGTCTTACTCATTTTGGGACGTTTGATCATTTGATCGGACGGTTAAAATTAATCCATAGTTAAATAAATAAATATATATATATATATATATATATATAATATAGAAAAATGTTGAATTAAATTGGGCTCTTAGATTAAATTGGAAGGTTGAGATCGAATCTGAAGAAGCACAATCCACGTGCTTCTTATGTGGCACGCGTTGATTGGCCGAATTAAAATGACTTGGATTGCCAAATTTGCTCAAATTAACTTTATTTAAATTATAACCTCTTCTTTATTAAATAGCCATAATTTATTAAATTAAAAAAAATTATTTTGCAAGATTAGCATATTTGATAAAATTAGTCATTCTAAAAATAAAATTAATATAAATTAGTAACTTATTAATTAATTAAGCCTTCCTAATTTTAAAATGTTAAAAAAAAAATATTTATCGCAATCATAGATATTATATTTAATTACAAAAATCGAGTTAACCCTTAAAAAAATATTTATTTGATGTGAAATTTAAAAATGAGAAAGTAAGTAGTAATATTTATATAATATATTTAATTTTTTTTATAACAAATAGTATTTATGAAATAAATTTTATCAAATAAAATAAATAATTAAAAATATTTTTGTATTCCTACAAAAATTTCATAACATATATATATATATTTTATTATTTATATTATTATTATTATTATTATTATTATTAAAATTTTAGTTAAACAAATGCGGAGAGCCAAAATTGGGTGTCAACAAGCGGCCCATGACCTATCAAATTAAAGATAATTGAATCCTCTTCCCAACACTACCAAGTTTGCTAAAATCCAAGTTTCGAGTAAAAATTTATGCTCGTTTTAGTGAAGCCTTGTCGGGTAGACCATGAACGATTGACCCAGTCGACGGACCGTAGTCCAAACGACGGTCCGTCAGTCCCGTATTGTAGATGGCATTCAGCAGCTTTTTAGTCAGGGGTTACTGGGTCTTTTCCCAATTGTTTTAACTCAATACTATGTCATTTTGCTCTAAAATAGAAGCCTATATAATGATCTTTAACCCCCAAATTACCCAAACCCAATTCATTCTCTCAAATTATCAAAAGAAGATCAAGCTCTTCTCAAATATTTCTCTCTCTAGTAGTTGAAGAAGAAATCTAGGGTTTCAAGATCAAGCCTCCAAATCCTTCATTGCTTCCAAGCTTTTTGGAATCAAGGTATGATAGTTTTCATCCATGGGAGCCTTTCCTCTATGGAGTTCCCAAATTCACCAATTCAGAAAGTTAGAATTCTACAATTGAGTTGGGGTTTTCTTCCATGTCATGCGTTCCTTTCAATGTTGTTTTATTTGATTGATTTTTGAACTTTTATGCATGAATTGAAGTAATTGCTTGTTGTTAAGTTGATTTCCCATGAACACATGCATAACCCATGATGTGCGTCTTGTATTATGACAGATAAATTTACAAAAATATGCATGTCTTCTTTTTATGAAATAGATGTAAATGAATTTGAAGATGCATTTACTTTGAAACAATGATGAAGCTTATGAATTATTGAAAAACATGCATAATCATGAAAGTATGTTTATGACTCAAGAAAGCTTATAGATGAGATTGTATATGTGTTTTATGAAGCTTGACCACATGGCATGAATGACATCTAGATTTACCACCAATGCTTTTCAGGCTATTTTCCTAAATTAGATCTTAACTAGTATGGTAGCCAGTTATGCCATCAATGATTATTCACCACAATTTCAACACTATTTCCATTAGTATTAGTAGGGCATCTCTATCATGAAGTGAATGAATGTGGGTCTTAAAAGCTATTACGAAAAGATCATGAACGATGAAAGGTTTCTAACGCATGGTCTACGGAGCTATCCTATGATGTCTCTTACTTGGGTTGGTTGCTAAATTTCACCTCTCCATGGATGATAATATGACTTTAGCTTGGATTGGTTACTTAATTGTGAATTTCCATGAATCATGAGACAAGTTTAGATAAGTAAATACTCTGTGGGATTTATGCGTAGTACCGAGAGGATATAAAGATGGAAGCTCTTTCCGTGTTGAGGTCGGGTATTTTAGTAGCAATATCCTTATCCCTTCCTATGTGCCCCCATAGGATGATGGTCAAGATAGACATTAGCTAGAGGATCCACTTTAGGTCATATTCATGGTTCTACCTTTTCAAGTAGGACAACACTTTTAGGTGGTGTGGGAGTCATCGGGGATCAAGTTATAGCTCACATGGTCTTTATGTCAGTTAAGGCTAATTCCCACAATAATAATGAACTAAGATTACTTCAAGAAATATCTCACATGTGTTCAAAGGTTTTAAATGATGTTAACTTGCATTGTCAATAATTTAAGACTTATGTTTTCAAATCATTTTTTGTCATGTTTTAGCTTGTTCATTGCATGGTATGAAATGTCCTCTTGTAACATAATTTAAATGTTTATATGCATGATTATCATACTTGGTTCGTATTTTGTACTAAAGCATACAATTGTCTATATTTCCTCAAATGTTGGGTCCGACAGTCAATGTTCTCAGTTTCGTGGCTAGAGGTTGACTTGAGAGATTCTGAGCTTTGGTGAGTCCTCCTGTTTTGAGGATGGATTTTCATTGTTTTTCAGTTTTCGTTCTTACTTTCAGTTTTGGACATGATTTATGGACGAGGCCCAATTTCATTCTATTGTATTAGATGGCTATTGAGACAAAGTGTTTAGACTTCTGCTTTACTTTTATAAAATGTTTTGGACTTTAAATGTTGTTATTTATCTCTTTTCAGTTTATCTCTTATGTTATGAATGCTCAGTGGCTTGTATGGGGCCTCTCGAGGTCCTATACGCTATGTTACATCTAGGGTGTATCCCTGGGTCGTGACAAACTTGGTAATGAGAGCACAAGGTTTAGAATGGTCTTAGCATGTCTAATAATCCATGTCGAGTAGAGTCTTGTTCGTGAGTGTGAAACGTGCCACATTAATGCATGAGAGGCTATAAGATCTTTAGGAAACTTCACTTCTTTTATTACTCTAAAATTGTGTGATAGAGTGTAACTCTAGCTGTGTTTCTTTCTTAACCCTTATTTATTCTTTTTAGAATATGTCTCCACGAAGGAATCCCATGAGAAGGAATAGGAATATTCGTGAAAATGTGAGACAAGAGGTTCCCCGAGTGTCGGTCAACTCTTTGGCTGATGAAGTGACTAATGATGAGTTTTGAGCCACATTTCATGCTTTGGCCCAAGCTATGATGGCTCAAGAAAATAGAGATGTGGTGGCTCTCATTAACCCAATAGTGGGTACAACGGAAACTAGGGTGAGGGACTTTATTAGAATGAATCCTCCGAAATTTCATGGGTCTAATATGGGAGTGATGCCGACGGAAAAGGCAGAATTGGCTACTTTCAACTTAAGGGTGTTGTTCAAGTGTGGTTCAACCAATGGAAAGAAAAGAAGGAGGTAGATGAGGGTCCTATTGATTGGGAGAAATTTAATGTTGCTTTTCTTGAAAGGTTTTGTCCTATTGAGATGAGAGAGGTAAAAGTACTTGAGTTCAATAACCTTTTCCAAGGAGATATGAGTGTGAAGGAGTATGAATTAAAATACACATAATTGTCTAAATATGCTCCAACTATGGTTGCCGATCCAAAGGAAAGGATAAGTAAGTTTGTGTCAGGTGCTTCTGACTTAGTGGTCAAAGAATGCCTAACCGCTATGCTTGTTAAGGAGATGGATGTTTCCCGGTTGATGATACATGCACAAAAAATAGAAGAAGAAAAGCTTAAGGAGAAAACTAGGGATTCAAAGAGGGCAAGAAGGGATGATGGTGAGTCGTCACATTTAACGTCAGATGGAGGTAATTGTTCCCAAGGTAAGGCTTCTAGTGAGCAAATGAGGCCTGAGTGTAGGGAGTGTGGGAGAAGACATGAAGGTAAAAGTCTAGCCGATTCTAATGCATGTTTTGGTTGTGGAAAGACTGGTCACAAGATAAGAGATTGCCCGATTCTTACTTCTAAGGGAAGGGATGGTAGACAAGATCAAACTCAAGAAGATCATGAGGGTTCCCCAGATGCGGTAAATGGTAAGTCATGGTTTTTCGTTTAGCTTGTAGTTATTTATTGCCTAATGTTAAGTGTTTTGTTGGATATGGTATGACTTCATGTATGGAGATTGTGTTTGGAGTAGTCCTTGAAAATCTCTGTGGAAACTTCTTAGGTGTTTACTTGTATCAATGGTTTAGTGGTTGTTAAGATGTTAGTGTTATGGTTAGATTGAGGGAGATGGATTTGAAACACTAGTGCGGTTTGCTCCCAAAGGGGAGATAGTGTGCTTCATGATTGGTATGTGAGTAGAACTATGTTGGTTTTGGAAGAGTTCTTTGTTATAGTTTGTTGAGTTAATGTTTGGAGGCGATGTGATTTCATAGCATTCATATCTCTTTCCTTTATCTTCGAGTTTAGCTTGTGGTCTTGGCTTCTAATGGTTCACTCTTTAGGATTCTTCTGTCATAGTCATCCTCATGCATGCTCATGTTTATGATTTAGTTTAATTTATTGCTTCATGTTAATGTGTATTTGAGTATGATGTTGCATGTTTGTCTTATGAAAAGATGTTTTAAAAGTATTTTTAGCTTGGAGTTGAAGTTTCCTCCTCGGATATGTGCATTTATATGGTTGCATTCATGTTGGACTGCTAGGTCTAGTTCTTATCTTCCATATGATGTTTTGAACATGTTTTAACTTGAAGTGGATGTTTCTCCTTGGTTATGTGCATTTTGATGAAGTTGTTTTACTGATTGGGTTGTTAGTTTCCCTCCTACTCTTTTCGTGCTAGCTTGAGTTCCATTCGAGGATGAATTTTCTCAAGGGGAAGATAATGTAACACCTCCTATTTAAAAAGGAAAGAAACTTTTTGTTTTTCTCAAACCTAATATCAAGACCAACAACACCATCCACGGCCTGTAGGTGGGACGACGGTGCATCGATGGTGGCATGGTCCGCTAGTTGGATTTTTTGAACAAAGATGTCTAGTTTTAGTACTTTGTGAAGGTTCACCAGGATGACCCGTCATCCATTCCACGAGCCGTAGATAGGTGTCGTAGGTGAGTTCCAGACTTACAAATATTTTAGAGTTAGAAGTCGAGAACGACCACAACCTATGGTCCGTAGACTGAACCACGACCCATAGGAAGGGGTTTGTTATTGGTAGCCCAGTAATTGAGTCTCTGAAGTTAATGACGGACGAACAGGACAGTCCGTAGGTTGAGCCATAGACCGTGTTTAGCCACCGTCGTTTACAACAATTGTTATTTTGAGAGAAAGGGCTTATGGGTCAACTTCAAACAGTCATATCTTTTAGCACAAAATGAATTAGGTGGCCCATGACCTATCAAATTAAAGATAATTGAATCCTCTTTCCAACACTATCGAGTTTGCTAAAGTCCAAGTTTCGAGTAAAAGGTTATGCTCGTTTTAGTGAAGCCTTATCAGGCAGACCATGAATGATGGACCTAGTCAGCTAATGGTAGTCCAAATAATGGTCCGTCAGTCCCATAGATGGAATTCGGTAGTTTTTAAGTCAGGGGTTATTGGGTCTTTTCCCTATTGTCTTAACTCAATACTATGTCGTTTTGTTCTCTAATAGAAGCATATATAATGATTTTTAAGCCCCAAATCAACCAAACCCAACTCATTCTATCAAATTCTCTAAAGAAGATCAAGCTCTTCCACTCAAAAATTTATCTCTCTAGAAGTTGAAGAAGAAATCTAGGGTTTCAAAATCAACCCTCCAAATCCTCCATTTCTTCCGAGCTTTTTCGCATCAAGGTATGATAGTTTTCATCCATGGAAGTGTAACGACCCGAGAGCATCCCCTATTCGTTACCGCTGTATTCAACCTCGAAGAGGTCTTATACAAGCCCGTAGCATTCGTCATAGCATGTATCATAGAATAAAATCACGAAAAATTTAAAACTTTTACTTTGGAAGTTCAACTTCACTTCATATATGAAAAATATAATCTAACTTCGTCACAATGTACCATCTAGACATAGAAGTATCGAAAATGGGACTTAGCCCTTACATCAATAAGAAGTCTTGAAATAGGAAAGTACAACAATGTCTTTCAACATAAGCAAAGAACTAAACATAGAAGCTAGATCATAGGTCTTGTCCTCGGACTTGAGGACTCACCAACTTGGGGAAGCAACTCCAAGTGTCTTGAGAAGTAAGCTTGAATCCTCAACGGCCCGAACCTAAATGTTTGGGGAAAAGGGAGAAAATCTGGGTTTGTACAACACACGTACTAAGTATGGCTACTATGCATAAAAACCATTGAAACGTGCATAAAAGGACATTTTAGTCAAAAAATGCTTTTTACCAAGTAAATCCAATATGCACACAAGGTAAGCATCATAGTCCAATCCAACATAATATCATCCCAACATGTAGACAACCCAAGCAATACTAGTGCAATGCAAAGAATAGAACCCCATAACCCTATTCAAAGCCAAGTATCACATTAAGCAACCTACTTCATGCATACATTCATAAGATCATATTTCATCATAACTTACCATATTCATAATGATCATACATAGCGTAGCTTCAACATACATAAGTCATAATCATCACAATCATAAGAGATCCCTACTACAACCATCTCTTAGGATCCCACAAGTGCAATGTGCAAGAGAAGTCCCATACCCTTCCTTACACTATGTAGAAACCCGTAAGAAAGCCCTAGTAAGAGTTCACACCTTTCATACCTTCATTTACTTTTACATTAGGGAAATATTCCAATAACCAACATAGTCCATGAGAGCTATATGGAATCCGGTGTTCTACTCCCACACCGAAAAGAGAGGGTTAACACTTGCCTAAGGTGTAACCATTCATACATAGCTATCTAGGTGGATCCACTAAGGTAGAGTCCTATGTGGGCACATAGTTAAGGGTCAAGGAGATTGTTTCTAGAAACCCTAACTTACTAAACATGGGGGTTTCAATCTCATGAGAAAACACATACCATGGGTAATCCGGACTTGTTAAATGTGAGGAAACCCATATGGGGAGCCAAACTTACTAAACGTGAGACCCCCATCTCATTTACATGCCCTTTCGGTGCTAAGCATCTAATTCCCTTTTGTAATCATCTTTAGTCATCACATAAGTTCACATTAGCCTTTAATAGACCCTTATGTAGACATCTTACCATAATAGCTCATATGTGT
>JAJOOG010006656.1:0-19131 GCA_029582565.1 Solanum infundibuliforme
AATAAATTAAAATGGACCCAATATATGTTATTTTTGTTGTCTCAATTTATGTGACACAAATAAAATTTGGAGAGTCATCGAAAGTTTCATAATTTTTTAAAAAATGTTTTAAGTTATTAATTATTGTGATTAATGGTGTTAAATTGTCCAATAATATAAATTTTAAAGGTACAACCATAAAAGAAGAATGTACAACAATATCTAAGCACATTTAACACTTGTCATGTGCTAAGTAGTAGATATTCCCACTTATTATATATAGTAAAATATATATATATATGGTAACTAATTGAAAGCAATGATCATACATAGTGTATGTACAGTGTACCTTGTAGTTTAGAGCCTAATCACAAGTCTATTGCCTAACTTTTGCAAAATAATAATTCATCTATGACTCTGCTGATTCATAAAGGTAGATGGGGATGGGATGCTTTCTCTTTTATTTTGATTGTTATATTTTTTTCTTTTTAATTTTAATATTTTAAATTAAAATTATTGTCTACACTCGCTTTTAAACGAATGTATTCATGCATTTCCTATGGTTCAGCTAAATAAATATCATGTAACTTTGATTAATCAAAGGGATTTAAAATAACGTGTTTTAATAACTTTAAGATTCACTTGGTAAAGTTATGAGTAGAAGGATCTAGGTGACAATTCAAATCAAGTATAAGGGTCTCTCAAGTCATTCCGCCTAAGAAATATATGAAAACTTTGGGTTGTTACAAGACTTCCCTAAAAATATATGAATTTTTAAATAGGAAAGTACGATTTTGTAGACTTCTTTGTCAAATAAGTGGAGCTGAACATAGGTAAAATATTAATAGTGTAATTACATATTTGTAAAAGAAAATATGTCATTCTTTTTTGCTGATTAAAAAAAAGTGTGTCACATAAATTGAGACCAAAGTAGTAGTAATTGTTATTAAATATCGTGGTGTGATGTTAGGATAATGTATTATCTAGTTTATTATAGTATACAATGTACCTTGTACTAGTTTAGAGCCTAAACAGAATTAATCTTTTGCCTAACTTTTCTAAAATAATTTATGTATGAGTGCATCCCGTGAGACTTGAGAAGCAATTGAAAGAAAAATATATTTAAGCTTCCATCTAATACTAGCTCCAATTATTGGCTTAGTGTTTATAAAAAAAAGTAAAAAAGTACATTTAATTTGTAATTGTCTGTGATGGAAATTTTTTTAAAACTAGGCAGCCTCATAGAATTGGTCAAGAAATGTTCACGAATAAATTTAAAAACATTTTGAGCAACAATAAATGTTTGACTAAATTTTTTAAAATGCTTCTAAAAGTGTATCTTTTCAAAAAAAAAAAACAAAAAAAGCTTTTGAATAAAAGTTTATTTTCTTCTAAAAGTTTGGTCAAACATATCTTTTTTTTAAAATAAGTATTTTTAACGTGCCAAGAGTTTGAACAAACAGGCTAATATATCAATTTGTTAAATTATGAGCCAAAACCTTAGTGATTTCCAAATTATTGTATTAAGTTTTACTTGTATTCCAGGCGGCAAATTTCTATATAAAAAAATGTTTCATCGCTAAATAAATAAATAAGCGACAATTTTAAATTTGTAGCCAAAACTTTCATCTCGTCGCTAAAAATATCACCTTCATAGACATAATAATGTTATCATTACTTTCATCTCGCCGCTAAAAATATTACCTTCAGACACATAATAATGTTGTCACAACAACAACAACAATAACAATAACAATAAAAATAACAATAACAACAACAACAACAACAACAACAACAACAACAACAATAATAATAATAATAATAATAATAATAATTATTATTATTATTATTATAATTATAATTATAATTATAATTATAATTATAATTATAACATCAATAACAATAACAATAACAACAATAACAACAACAACAATAACAAACACAATAACAACAACAATAACAATAACAATAACAATAACATACACCAACAATAACAATAACATTAACAATGGCGATGATGACGACGATGATTATGATGACGATGACGATGACGATGACGATGACGATGACGATGATGATGACGATGACGATGACGATGATGATGACGATGATGATGATGACGACGATGATGTAACACCTTGGTCTTAGAACGAGCTATTTTTAGAAAGAACTAATTTGGAAAGAGTCAAATTGAGAAGTTGGCAAGTCATGTTTAAGTTGTAAGTTTTGGGTCAACTTCAAATTACCATAGCATTCAGTAAAGGATGTGTTAGATGGACCATAAGATATCAAATGAAATGTCTTTGAATCCTTTTTCCAACGCCATCGAGTTTGCTAAATTTCGAGTTCGGATGAGGGAGGTATGCCCGTTTGAAGTCAACCTGTCCAGTTAAGAAAATTTACCCGAATTAATGAGGGGTGTTTTGGTCTTTTCCTTACCCCATCAGTTTTAAAAGTTTTTGGTAATATTTAAGGGGTCTAAACTGATTTGGGTCAGTTTTCACAGTCCTAAATTACGCTTAGGGTTTTAGAAGAGAGTTCAAGAGGAGAAAAGGAAGAACGGTCAAGATTTCTTGCAAATCGAGGATTTGTTTCGCCAAATCGAGGTATGTAAGTTTTCATAGTGTTGGGTTCATTCACCTACACGCCAATCATGTAAATTTCACCCATAATTTCGTTCTTGAGGTTGAATGATTTGAATTCTTGATGAGTGTCCTTGAGATTTTGTTTTTCATGCTTGGTTTATGGAGTTTGATGAATTTTGAGGTGAGGATTTCGATTGTTGAGGGTTCTTCTTGAGGAAAAGTGAGTAGATTTTTATGTACTTGTATTGGGTAATTGAATCTAAGGAAAATTTGAGAAAAACAATCGATTTTAGGCGAATTAGGGTAAGAAAACGAGAAACAAAATTCGTCGGGTTTTCTAGGCAAGGGGCAGGCGCGCCACGCCAGCAGTGTGCCACGAAGTCGCTTATGCCCCATCCTGTTTTCAATCGTTTGCTCCGTCTAAGTTCTTTTAAATTGTACCTTCACTCCTTTATGATTCTTAGTACTCTAAAATACATCTAAACATCGAGAGATCCTTCATAACATGAATTATAACCCTTGAATTCATAATTAAAATTCAAGGTAGAGCTAAGAGTAAAGTCTAGAGAGTTCTTTCGAGTCATTTTGAGAAGTCTTTTACAATCACTTAGAACTTGTTTTAAGACTTGAGTACTTGAGTATGAGGATGAGTAGAGTTGAGTTTCATTTTTAAAAATGTATATATGGGAACTAAGTATTCCCAAAGAGTAAATGATTTTACATTTAAAATGAGGGGAAACATCGATTTCCAAATGAGTTCATAAGGAGTTCCGAGTACTATCGCTTTTAAGAGAAATCTTTTAAGTAATACTATCAAAGTTTGATGATGAGGAAATGTTTTTAAACATATGAGCTGAGTTATATTTTGGGAGTAGTATTGAACACCGATATGGGAATGAGTTCAAATAACTCAAAGTTCTCATAAACCATGTAGTCAACGTGGGTAAAAAGGGTCATACTTTTAGACGATTCCTTATTGACTTTTAAGCATTAGCTTAGTGGATCCACTTAGTTGAGGATGTCTTATACTCCGGCAAGTTATAGGACAGTTCTTGGAGCGTGGGCGATACGCTGTATCATCACATAGCTCATAATGATGGTTGTCGGTTAGAGAGTCTCCCAAATTGTGTTATTTTGTATCTTTACATAAAAACTGAGTTATTATTGTATTTTTAAATACATTGAGTTGTTATCTACTATTTTAAAACCTTTCTTTATAATGCATCTCTATTGTTGCTTTTATATTAAACTGAGTTGAGTATTTCTGAGTTTGAGTATCTTGAATACCTTTGAGTATCCTTAAGTATCATTGAGTTAAGATGAGGTGAGTATATTTCTTCAGTTCCAGTTCAAGCTTATGTCATGTTTTAGATTTCCCCTTGCATGCTCATACATTCCATGTACTGACGCCATTTGTCCTGCATATTTCATGATGCAGATACAGGAGATCAGGGTCATCAACATGCTATTCATTGATACCATTTGCAGTTTCAGAGTTTTTTGGTGAGCCTCCTTGCTTTTGGAGGATCCCTTATTTATTTCTATTATTTCAGTTTTGTTAGGATGATCAGGAGTCTTGTCCTGACATCCCTCATAGTATTAGAGGCTTCCTAGATAGACAATAGTAGTTTATGAGTCTTTTTAATTTCCATTGTTAATGTTTGAGACTCGAGTTGCCTTCTTTTGGCCAGTTGAATGTTCTTAGACATTTTGAGTTTATTATTTTGAGACATTTGAGTTAAAGTTTCTACTTTTGAGTTTATCTATTATGAGTAAGTCTTCCGCTGAGAGTTGAGCCAAGCCAAGTGTTTGCTTGGGGCCAGCAATGGTTCTCGAGTGTCAGTCGCGTCCAAAGTGTAGGCTCAGGGGGTGACAAACTTGGTATCAGAGCACAGAGTTCAAGAGTCCTAGGGTGTCTATCAAGCTGTTTCTGTAGAGACCTAGTTATCGATGTGAAGCGCGCCACATCTATAATTAGGAGGCTGCGACATTTAGAAAACACTTCCCGTCTTTCATACTCTTTTCGTGCGATAGATTTTAACTCTATAAAGTTTCTTTCTAATTCATGCATGCGCATATCTTTCAGATAATGCCTTCACGAAGAGCTGTTTGAGGTCGTTCTGCTATGAGGAATGTTGATCCTCAGGATCAAGGGGTACTCAATGCAGCAGAAGTGCAACCCCAAGGAGAGGTCACAAATGTTGAGTTCCGTGATCCTCTCCGGATGTTGAGTCAAGTGGTGACCGACTAAGATGGACAACAAAGAGGGAATCAACAGAATGTGGCTTATACATCAAGGATCCGTGAGTTCTTAGGATGAATCCTCCAGACTTCACCAGTTCAAGTGTTACTGAGTGTCACGCCCCGAGCCTACACCTTGGATATGGCCAGCACTCGAAAACCATTGCTGGCCCCAAGCGAACGCTTAGCCTGGCTTAACTTTTAGCAGAAGACTTACTCATAATAAAAACACTTCAAAAGTAAACTGTAACTCAAATGATAACTTAGAATGTTTTATAAATAAACATTCAACTAGCCAAAGTGGCAACTCAAGTCTCAACATAACTGAATGAAAATGAAAAGACTCATGAACTATATCTATTTATCTATGAAGCCTCTAATAACTGATATGTACGTCGGGACAAGACCCACGATATCTTAATAAAACTAGACTGATAAAGCAAATAAAAGGGGTCCTCCGAAAGCAATGAGCTCACCAACAACTCTGAAGCTCAACTGAATCAACTAAGCGCTGGATGTTGATCCTAGTTACCTGTATCTGCATCATAAAAGATGCAAGCCAACTGGTGTTAGTACATGGAATGTATGAGCATGTGAGGGGAATTCAAGCTTGAAAGGGAACCGAAGAAACTTACCTCGTCTCAACTCAACTCATTTCAATATAAAACAGTAATAAAAATGCAGTATAAACAAAAGGTTTAAAACATGTAGATAACAACTTAGTGTATTGAAAAATACAATAGTAACTTAGTTTTGTATATTAAAATACAAGTAACTCTGTGGGAGATTTTCTAATCGACAACCATCACTATGAGCTATGTGATGATACAACGTCTCGTCCACGCTGCCAGAACTGTCTTATACTTTGTTGGGGGTATAGGACTAATCATTATGTGGATCCAGTAGTCTATGCTAAAAAATATTAAGGAATCATCTAAAAAGTATGACCCTTTCTACCCACGTTGGCTACATTGTTTATGGAGACTTTGAGTTATCTGAACTCGTCCCCATATCAGTGCTCAATACTACTCCCAAAGTGTAACCAGCTCATATGTTTAAAAACATAAGTTTCTCTGTGGTTTGAGATTATTACTCAAAAATCTTTTTCTTAAAAGAGATGGTACTAAAACGGCTCATGAAAACTCTTTTGGAAATCAGTGTTTCCTCTCATCTTAAATGTGAAAACATTTACTCTTGGGAATACTTAGTGTTTTATTAGGAAAATATATTTTGACTAGGACTGGTTTTAAGAGTCGCCACTTAATTTTTTAAGAAAAATCAAGAAAACTATTGTTTTCAAAAGACTAAAACAGGAATCTAATGAAAACTCAAAAGGGTTCGGGGTTCTTATTATCATTTCGGGAAGGGTTTGAAAGCATCCGAAATGCCTGCTAATACGTGGTTATCCGACAATTAATTACTTGGCTAAAATAATTTTAACTTAGCTTGATTTGCGAAATTGAACTATTTTATAGTTAAAACTTATTTTAAAGGGGAAAAGAGAAAATATTTAAATATTATCTAAGTGAGCTATCCTGCAAAATTATTCCTTTAAGTTTTGTTAAGAGATGACTGATTTAATTAAGTTATTAAATCAAAATAGGCATTTTTCGGGGATTTGAATTTTTCGACCTTAAGACTAACGACAAATACTAGCAAGTAAAATGAGCACAATAAAATAAAGGGGGAAAGAGAGTTAGGCCCAGATCTGGTTTCTGTCCGCCTGGACCAGTATTTGGGCCTATTTCATTTTAAGCCTTTGGCCCAATTCTTGCCCATTTTTTGTACCTGTCCTAGACTAAATTTTGAAAATTACTTCTTTGGGCCTTAGACCCATCTTCCACCTGTCCTAAATTCTAACAAGATAATAATAAATGAAACGACGAAGGCTTAGG
This sequence comes from Solanum infundibuliforme, assembly GCA_029582565.1. NCBI lineage: Eukaryota > Viridiplantae > Streptophyta > Magnoliopsida > Solanales > Solanaceae > Solanum > Solanum infundibuliforme. The sequence continues at coordinate 6,701 of JAJOOG010006656.1, forward strand.
CCCAAAATAACAAAATACAATTTTTTTAAAGAAGAAGGCCTCTTTAAGCCCAATCTTTCAATTTCTCGATCTATTGCTTCTTGCGAATTTGGGACCTGTTCGTCGACTTTTATGGCTGATTGACTCGAATACAAGAGAATTGGGCCTTCATGGCCCAACGGAAAATGCAAGGGAATGATGAGTTCATAGTGAACTCGGACAGATTTCACATACAAAGACAAATAAAATCATATTAGCACGGGATCAGAAAATAAATAAATAAATAATAAAAAAAAATAAAAAAAATAAAAAAAATATACCACATGTGTTATTCTAACAAAGAAATCGAAATTAGAATATAAACCAGACACAATGCACACATATGACATGCAAATTGTGAACAAATTCTGGTTTGACCTCGGTCCATTCTCCATTTTCATGCATATACCCTCAAATTGACATTAATTAAATGAATTTGTTGAGAATACGGGCAACAAACAAATATTAAGCAATTAAGATCGAATTCTTGAGTACACATAGAAAGTGCTATCAAATAAGATTAATTACTATATTGTATACCAATAAGACTAAGCAGCAAGTGACTTAGCGAGTTTAACATTACAGTGATCATAACTTAATTACCAAAAATTATAGCGATTCTATAAGGAAAATCAAATAATGGAGAGTCAACAAGGATTCCTATAATTATCATTGATATGCATAAACTATATGGAATAATGTGACGAGTTAAAAAAAAAAAAAACGATAATGCATAATAAGTAACTCCTAAATATTATCTAAAAGGCATATCATATAAAGCCAAGAAAAATAATAATAAAATAAGATAAAATTAAATGAGCACGTGAAATGCCACCTACTTAACCCTTTTAATATACCACTTAAGATATATATATATATTTTAGGCAAGAGCAGCTAAACCATAACTAACCAATCTGATTTGAACAAAACACTCAAACCAATTTTAAGTAAAAAAAAAAACATAAATAAATACCAAACACACGAACAGATGCATTTTTATTTAATTAGAAATGGTATCATTGGATTCGATGCAAGCACAAATAGTCAATGAAAATCTGAATCATTAGCAGAAATCTTATATTTAAAACTCAACTGCAAATTTTGCATCAAAACAATGAGTAAAGGAAAGCATGGAAGCGGCTTTAACATGTCACTCAAGCAATAAGGCAACAAAGGGGTCTCATAAATAGAGGAAGCCAAGCCATCGGAATGAAAACGCAATTACACTAACAATGACAAATTAGAAAGAGAACATCTCATACTTGAAGACATATTAGGCATACTAATTACAGCAAGACGATCATATGATTTGAAACAATACGAAAACCAGGTTTACAAAGCTATAAACCAAATTTGTACATTTAACTAAGACAATGAAATTAATAACACGATGATCAGTTAGAAATTCAACCCAAACAGACTTTCGAACAAAAGTATGGAAGTCGAAAATAAAGAATAACACAAGGATGAAGCCAAAGAGATCATAAGAGTGTTCATTTCATACCATTCGAAATCAAAAGTCATGAATGAGATACCAAACTCCTAACGAAGTACTGAAGGGAAATACCGAAGTCAAATGCTCGCCATTTCGGGAGATTCAAAATCACCAGTCGCTCCTAATACTATTAAGACCCCGATACTTAAATGTTTTACATTTTGAGATGAGCTCATCAATCAATTGAGTAAGAAAATCAAAGCGAGCCATGCAGATACAACAAAAGAACTCAAAACAGTGACAGACCACAGATACAACACATGATTTGGAATGTTGACATCGAGACCATTCGTTCAACTTGAGGTGAAGGAGTGAAGGGTATGATGTCGAACAACAAGCAATGATACAGATTTAAGAGAAAAACTAAGATTAAAGAAGCGTTTTGAACAACAATGGAAGTCGAGAAACAAACGAGAACAACAGCAAACAAGGAATCAACCTCTCATTATTTATACACAAACAATCGAATCGTACCGATACATAACACAACCCAAATCTCAGACATCTACTGGAACCTAAATAAATGAGAGAGTTGGGAGTTGTATACCTTTTTATAAGCAGCAACTGAGGACAGCTACGAGCAGAACGACAACTTTTACCACGCCGAAACTCGAACACGAACAACGAACAAGGAACTTAAACAGAAACTTGAACCAGTTCTCTATCCCGAAAATTATTTCGAGTATATCTGCTATTTTCGCTTAAAACTATTCTCTGTATTTTTTGCCCGAAAAATCTCTCCCCCTTAACAATGACTAAAGGGTGGTTATATATAGATGGGAAATTAGAACTCACGATTTGGAAGAGGCGGGTGAATTTTCGGAGAAGCTTGGGGTAAAATCGGGATTCTCCTTCACCCCGAATTCAAAGTTCTTGCTCTTAATAGTCGAGACAAATTCGTTGTGGGTATGAGATTTCATCCGAATCCCACGAAATCCGAACGTGGTAGCAGCGTGGATGGCTTCGATCAAACCCACCGCCCTTGCACTCGACGTGGCACCATCTCGTAGCCACAAGATCGATTGGACGTGGCTGTCAGGACTGGAGCAGTTTGGTGAGGGCAGATTTGTTTTTTTCCCGTGGATTTCGCCGCTCCAGCTGCTCGCTTTGACCTTTTGGACTACTGCGTGCAGCTGTTGTGGACATTTTTAGACTTGAGGCACGTTTACGTGTTAGTGAAGAAGAAAGGGGACGCAGGGGTCATTTGGTACTGTCGCTGTTGTCGGTTCTGTTACTGCTGCTGCTAGTGTGAAATAGGAGCAAGGAATTGCTGGGTTTATTTTGCTGATCGAAATTGGGTCGGGTCAGGGAATTGGGCCTGGTTTGGGTCGGCTGAAAGTTGGAATACAAAGGGGAAATGGGTTTGGTAGTTGGTGGGCTGGAAAATTAATGAGGTGAGCTGACTGAACGTAGAGGGGCTGCTGGAAGTTAGAAATGACCCAAAATTTTGGTCCTTTAAAATTGAATAAGCTAGAATTAAACTTGGCCATATGAATCTAGATCATAGCTAAACGTAGTCGAACATAGTTGATTAGGATAGTTCAACTAGCAATTAAACAAGACGAATTAATACAATTAACTAACAAGCTTCTTAATCTTAACAAGATAAACTAATTAACTTAATTATAAATTAAGCAATTGGAATAACTCAGAATTATAACTATAAATACTACTCAACTAAATTAGTAAAATATTTATTTTTAACAAAGTAGAAATCTTTTGAATATGATTTTTAAATATTTATAAAATATACTAATCATATATATAATTATATGAAATATATTTATCATTCAAAATGCTATAAAAGTCGACTGAAATTATTCAAACTAACCTTGAAACTATTTAAATTTTGTAAAGCTAGTTATTCTAAATTGTTTGAAAATTAAGAACCTCTGAAATTAATTATTATCGGGGAGGGTCAAAATTGGGTGTCAACAACTGTCCCTCATTTTACTTGGATTGATGAAAGAAATCCAAGGAAAATGAAATTGACGAATCCGATTTTGACCGACCACGTCCTCATTTTAGTAAAGGGCTTTTGGTACGGACTTTAGTAATTATGGCCGAACCCCGAAAATGGGTTTCCTACATATCTTAGGCTATAAGAGAATTCAGGCCACTTGTAGTTAGATACGCTTGATTTGACGCACGATTTTGAAAGATTTCATAAGTCATCCCGATATCAAATTATGGAGGTACCGGAATGCTCGGGATAAGATTTAAGAGCGAATGATTGGAATACAGCCGAGTTTCAACACTGATTCTGCCTACATATCCCTCTGCTTAGGGAATCAGGCTGCTTGTAGTTCGACTCAATCGGTTGAAAAGGAAATCTATTATGCAAGATAACCTTCGGTTAAGAAAAATGACAAAGTAAGTCGAGTATGAAAAGGAGGCTTGCAACCTCTTAGCCATGAATGCGGAGCTCTTCACATCCATAAGTAAGAACTTACACGGATATAATTTCCAAGGCTCTTGGTGCATTGTCACTCAGATTGGAAAATTGCTTCCGGTGAACCCAAAATTTTCCGGATGCAAAATAGGAACTGACAAATCTAAGAAAAACCCACATGCCTTATGATAGGGGTGTGGTTTGATTGTGGTGAAAGTCGCTCCTCTGCTCGTGTCCTAAGAGTTTGGCACTCCTCTTTGGACTATGTCCTAGTTCGCTGCTAAGAAAAAGTTCCACGTTGTGCCGTATCCTTTTTGGTGTCATCCGCACCTGTGGTTTGTTTTGAGAATTCACCCTCTTGGATGCTCTCGACAAAGACTGAGATAAAACTCATTAGAATAAAAATGCAATTCAAATGGAGGGATAGTGTCTTTTACCATGTTGACACTTAATTTCTCTTCTTGAACATTTGACGTCAACTCTATCGGGTTTGACGTAAAACAAATAAAGCTTGTGTCTCATATTTGTAATATAATCTTCAATGCACTCTTCATTTGATGTCAAAACAATAAAGTAAACTAATGTAATATGTTGATAATTCTCTTGATCTCGTTATTTTTTGCAAAGAAAATGATGCAGTTGATGTTGATTTTCCTTGTGATGGGTAAATCTTTCTCTTGCTATGCATAAATTCCTTTCCCGCGATGCATGAGTCTTTTCCGCGATGCATGAATCTTCTCTTGCAATGCATGAATCCTTTTTTTCGCGATGCATGAACCTTTTTCCCGCAATGCATGAACCTTTTTCCAGCGATGCATGAATCTTTTCTTGCGATGCATGAATCTCTTTTCTCGCGATGCATGAATCTTTTTCCCGCGATGCATAAATCTTCTCCTGCAATGCATGAATCTCTTTTCTCGCAATGCATGAATCTTTTTCCCGCAATGCATGAATCTCTTTCTCGCAATGCATGAATCTTCTCTTGCAATGCATGAATCTCTTCTTTCGCGATGCATGAATCTTTTTTCCGCAATGCATGAATCTTCTCTTGCAATGTAGGAATTCCTTTCCCGCGATGCATGACTTCTTTATCTTGCAATGCATGACTTTTTTCCGCGATGCACGGATCTTCTCTTGCAATGCATGAATCTTTTTCCGCGTTGCCTCCCTGGTACCGAACGAAGATAATGCTCCACCGAGCAACATAGGTGATCTTCTGGGTATCTTCTGGGACGGCGGTATCGTCTCAATCGAAAATATAAATAAAAATGACCCTCGGAGTAGTGGTATCATCTCATTTGACAATACGATATAAATGACTCTTCGGGTAGTGATATCGTCTCAGTCGACAATATAAATAAAAATGACCTTCAGGGTAAGAATATTATCATATCTGATAATATAATGCAGATAAACATCTTCCAAGTATCTTTATTTGCTGGAAAATAATAATATTGCTCTTTTCGTGGTTTTCATTGTTCCATCTCTGAACATAGTTGCAATGTTCACTATGGACCTCCCCTTGTTGGGGATTAAATGAAATAATGTTATTCGTATTCCAAAATCTTTGATATAAGCAACATAAAATATTTCCTGCATCCACAGAAAAATTGTCAGTTTTGGGGAGCTTCTCGCCCTTTTGACTTCTCCATATTCATTGAATGGAAGAATACGCTGATCTTGAGGCAAGCTTATAGACCTGCATCCACAGAAAAATTGTTAGTTTTAAAAACGAACTGATCTGTGTCGATCTCTTCAGTTGTCTGCTCCTTGTCTGACTATCTCCGGTTGATTTTTCTGATCTCCCGCTTCTTGATAGATAAGACGAAACATATTTACACAAAAAATAATTGAAATATGAATGAAAGGTTTTTTTATTTTTTTTTATTTTTTTATTGTTTTAGGAAAATAAATTTCAAAAATATAAAATTTGGAAAAGATCACTGCCAAGTGTCATGTCACGTCAAGCTTAGTGAACGCCATTTGGAGGTGATGTCTCGAGATCTATTTGATTACTTGCTGGGAAGTATTCAAAGTTGCTCTAAATTACCGATAAACCCTGTTGAAATTTTGAGGCCATCCTCGAAATTTATGTCCCAGTTAACTGTATTAGCTTATCTTTAACCGTTGGTGAGCAAATCACGGAATTTTTGAGATCATCTCAAAAATTCTGTCCCAGTTGCAAATCTCAAAGTAACTTCAGTCTTGATTTTGTTGGAGAGATCTCTTTCTCGAGAATTTTTTTTGAGTCCCTCTCAAAATAAATCTGTCCCAGTTTCTATTGTAATGAGAAATAAAAACTTTACGGGAGATATGACCGAACTCTTGTGGCGCCTACGTACCCCGCTGAGGCAGGAATCAGGTCAAACGTAGTTCTCTCTCAAGGATTGACAAAAATAAGAAAAATTACAAAGAAACTCGACCGAGGCCGACATAGGCCACCTACGTATCTCATTCTTGAGAATTCAGGTTGAACGTAGTTCAAATACAAGGAAATATTTAAAGCGGATAAAGGAGCGACCGAGGCCGACATAGGCCGCCTACGTATCTCATTCTTGAGAATTCAGGTCAGACGTAGTTCATTACAAAGGGATAGATTCTAAACAAAACAATTACAAGCAAATAGAACGATTACAAGGAAATAACATAAATTCAAACTGAAGTTTCACACATAATATCTCTTGACAGCATCTGAGTTGATCGGTTTCGGTCATTCGGTGCCATCCATCTCCGACAGGACTAAGGCACCTCCAGATAATACTTTGCGGACCATGTAGGGTCCTTGCCAATTTGGTGCAAATTTCCCTTTGTACTCATCCTGATGAGGGAAATGCGTTTAAGGACCAACTGACCAACCTCAAACATTCTGGCTCTTACTTTCTTGTGGAAAGCACGAATCATTCTCTGTCGATATAGTTGTCCATGACAAACAGCAACTATTCTCTTCTCATCAATCAATGTTAATTGATCGATCCGCTCGCGAACCCATTCAGTATCACTCAATTCAGCTTCTCGGATGATTCTCAACGAAGGTATTTCAACTTCTGCAGGTATAACTGCTTCTGTTCCATATACTAGCAAATATGGAGTAGCTCCAACTGATGTTCTGACAGTCGTTCGGTAACCCAACAAAGCATATGGCAGCATCTCGTGCCAACCTCTGTGATTATCAATCATTTTCCTCAAAATCTTCTTTATGTTCTTGTTGGCGGCTTCTACCGCTCCATTCATTTGGGGACGATAGGCGGTTGAGTTCCGGTGAGTAATCTTGAATTATTCACATATCTCTCTCATCAAGTGACTGCATGAGTCCTATTTCCTCCTTGTGCCACACTACCTTGAGCCTATGCAAGTCTAGCTCTAAAAGTTTGTGAAGTCTGATTGTTGAACTCACCTCTGTTCCTTGGTGCAGGTGCACTAGAAGATGATGGAGAAGGTCCCTTATGTTTCTGTTGTAAAGATGATCGGTTGGCATTACTCTTCCGCTGTCCGGACTCATTCCCTGTCTTAGCTTTCTTGTTTCGAAAGTCTTCCCTTTCTCTCAGCTTATCTTCCTTATTCTGTTGCACATGGATCATCAGCCTCACTATGCCCATATACCCTATTAGCATAGCTGTTGTAACACCCTGAAACTAGAAAGAGCTAGAATTAGAAAGAGTCATTTTTGGAAAGAATGAAAATTCTGGAAATTTGACAAAATTAAGCTAAGTATGAGTTTTGGGTCAACTTCAAATGAACATAACTCCTAAGTCGAGATGAATTAGGTCTGCTACAAGATACCGTAGGAAAGATCTTTGAATTATCTCTCCAACGCTGCCAAGTTTGCGCGATTTGAGCAAGATAAGAAACTTTGATTTCCAAGAGGAGCCTTTGAACTAAGTTTTGAGCAATTATCTTAAACCACAAAAAGAAGTATGTTTTAAACATAAGAGCTAGTATCATATTTTGAGAATAGTATTGACAACCGATATATGGGAAAGTTCAGACAACTCCCAGCCACCCTAAACCATGTAGCCACCATGGGTAGAAAAGGGTCATACTTTATAGATGATTCCTTAGTGTTTTTTAGCGTAGACTAGTGGATCCACTTAGTAGTCAGGTTCTATACCCCTGACAAGGTATAAAACAGCCCTGGCAGTGTTCGGCAAAATGTTGTATCATCATGATAGCTCTTAAGTGATGGTTGTTGGTTAGAGAAACTCCCACATAAGTATTTTGTATTCTTATATACACAGAAGTATCTTGTATTTTTATATACATCCATAGTTTTATTGTATCTTTGCATACATACCGAGTTACTAAAAGGAAAGTTGAGCCACAGGAACAAGGGGTACCTAATTCACCAAAAGTGCAACCCCAAGGAGAGGTTACTAATGCCGAATTTCGTGAAGCTATCCGGATGTTGAGCCAAATTGTGACCAACCAAGCTGGGTAACAGAGAGGAAATCGACAGGAAGTGGCTGACACTTCAAGGATCTGTGAGTTCTCAAGGATGAACCCACCAAGCTTCACGGGTTCAAGTATTTCTGAGGATCAAATTTTTTTTCTTAAAGAGCTTCAAAAGGTTTTTGAGATCATGCATGTTGCTGATACTTAAAGGGTAGAACTAGCTGCATACCAAATGAAGGGTATCGCTAGAATATGGTTCGATCAATGGAAGAAGAACCGAGTTAAGGGTGCACCACCTGTGAGTTGGGCTTGTTTTGAGGAGGCCTTCTATGGGTGTTTCTTTCCCCGAGAATTGAGAGAGGCCAAGGTACGAGAGTTCCTCAATCTTAAGTAGGATTCTTTGAGCGTTCATGAGTACAGTCCAAAGTTCACACAACTCTCCCACTATGCTTCAGAAATAATTGCTAACATGAGGACGATGATGAGTTTATTTGTTGCTGGGTTGTCTCGCCTGTCAAGCAAGCAAGGCAAGGCATCTATGCTGATAGGGGAATATGAACATATCAAGAATAATGATCCATGTGCAACAAGTTGAGGAGGACAAGCTGAGGGATAGAGAAGAGTTTAAGAATAAGAGGGCTAAAACATCAGGGAATGAGTTCGGGTAGTAGAAGAGTAATGCCAACATGTCATCCTTCTAACAGAAACAAAAAGGAACTGCTCCATCATCTGCTAGTGCACCTACACCAAAGAACAAAGGTGAGTACAATAGTCCGAATTTCAAAGCTAAGCCTGTCTATTCTCAGGGTAGTATGGCACAAGGGGGTAGCAAGCCTCCTGCATGTGCTAAATATGGTAGGAACCACTCAGGGATGTGTCGTGATGGCTCCACTGGTTGTTTCAAGTGTGGCCAGAACAGTCATTTTATAAGAGAGTGTCCAAAGAATAGGCAGGGTAATGGTACTAGAGGCAATAGAGCCCAACCCAGTCTTCTTCAGTTGTTCCACCAGACAGAGCTACATCTAGAGGAGCTACTTCAGGGGCAGGCGGAGGAGGAAACCGTTTGTATGCTGTCACTAGTCTCCAAGAGCAAGAGGATTCTCCAGATGTTGTCACTGGTATGATCCAAGTCTTTAACTTTGATGTTTATGCTTTGCTAGATCCAGAACGAGTTTATCCTTTGTAACTCTTTATGTTGCGATGAATTTTGATGTTATTCCTGAGCAACTTAGTGAGCCCTTCAGTGTTTCTACACCTGCTGGTGAGTCTATTCTAGTAGAGAGAGTCTATCGTGATTGTACCATTTTCGTTAATCACAAGAGCACCATGGCTGATTTAGTTGAGTTAGACATGGTAGATTTTGAATGTCATTCTTGGTATGGACTGGCTTCATGCCTTTTATGCCTCAGTTGATTGTAGAACTCAAGTTATCAAGTTCCATTTTCCAAATGAGCCAGTCATAGGTGTAAAAGTAGTTCAACAGTGCCTAAGGGTAATTTTATTTCATACCTTAAGGAAAGGAAGTTAGTTTCCAAGGGGTGTGTCTATCACTTAGTCCGGGTTAATGACTTTAGTGTTGAGATACCTCATATTCCATCAGTTCCAGTAGTAAAAGAGTTTCCAGAAGTCTTCCCAGATGATCTTCCCGGAGTCCCTCCTGAGAGAGATATAGACTTCGATATAGACCTTCTTCCAAATACTCGTCCTATATCTATTTAGCCATATAGGATGGTACCAGCGGAGTTAAAAGAGTTGAAGGAGCAGTTGAAAGATCTCTTAGATAAGGGTTTTATTCGACCAAATGTCTCACCTTGGAGGGCTCCGGTCTTATTTGTGAGAAAGAAGGATGGTTCCCTTAGAATGTGTATAGATTACCGTCAGTTGAACAAGGTTACCATTAAGAATAAGTATCATCTTCCAATAATTGATGATCTCTTTGATCAACTTCAGGGTGCCACTTGTTTTTCCAAGATAGATCTCAGATCAGGCTACCATTAGTTGAGGGTAAGGGAATCTGATATTCCAAAGACAGCTTTCAGGATGCGTTATGGTCAATATGAGTTTTTGGTCATGTCGTTTAGTTTGACTAATGCGCCTGCATCGTTCATGGACCTTATGAACAGAGTGTTCAAGCCTTATTTAGATATGTTTGTTATCGTGTTCATTGATGACATACTAATCTATTCGAGGAATGAGGAAGATCATGCTAGCCTTCTCAGAATAGTTCTCCAAACTCTAAAGGATAGAGAATTCTATGCCAAGTTCTCTAAGTGTAAGTTTTGGCTCGAATGTGTGGCATTCTTAGGCCACATTGTTTCCGGTGATGGAATTAGAGTTGACACTCAGAAAATAGAGGCAGTGTAGAATTGTCCTAGACCCACATCTCCAACTGATATTAGGGGTTTCTTGGGGTTGGCTGGATATTATATAAGGTTCGTAAAGGGGTTCTCATCTATTTCGTCCTCTTTGACTAAGCTAACTCAGAAGACAGTTAAATTTCAATAGTCTGAAGCTTGTGAGAAAAGCTTTCAGGAATTGAAAAAGAGGTTTACTACTGCCCTAGTATTGACCTTGCCAGAAGGTACGCAAGGCTTTGTTGTATATTTTGATGCGTCCAGAGTTGGTTTGGGTTGTCTGATGATGAAGAATGTAAAAGTTATAACTTATGCCTCCAGACAGTTGAAAGTTTATGAGAAGAATTACCCAAGCCATGACTTAGAGTTGGCTGCCATAGTATTTGCTTTGAAAATATGACGTAATTATTTGTATGGTGTTCATGTAGATGTATTCACCGATCACAAGAGCCTTCAGTATGTGTTTAGTCAGAAAGAGCTTAATCTCAGACATATGAGGTGGTTAGAATTACTCAAAGATTATGACACACTACAACATTTTATGTCTACAACTACCCTAGAAAAGTGTGGCCTAAACTATGAAAAAGTGTGGCCTTTGATAAAAGGCCACACTTTTTTACTTTAAGCCACGCTTTTCCAGGGGTGGCCGAATGAGGCGTAACCTTAGAGTTTAGGCGACACTTTTCAAGTGTTTCCTTATCAGCTACGCTTAAAAGCGTAGCCTAAAGGCAAAAAGGCCACGCTTTGCAGCTACGCTTAAAAGTGTTGCCTTATCAGCTACAGTTTCAAGCGTAGCCTAAAAGGCAAAAAGGCCACGCTTTGCAGCTACGCTTAAAAGTGTTGCCTTATCAGCTACACTTTCAAGCGTAGCCTAAAAGGCAAAAAGGCCACACTTTGCAGCAACGCTTAAAAGTGATGCCTTATCATCTACGCTTTCAAGTGTGGCCTTTGCTTCCATATTCCCCACGATTAATAAGTGTTGCCTTTTCTATCTTATGTATGACAACACTTTGAAGTGTAGTCCTTGCCCATGTGCATACCACAATTTACAGTCCTATGGCTACACTTTTAAGTGTGGTAATATTATTTTGGCTATAAATAATTTATATGCCACAATTTCTAATTAAAAAACACCAATTTTGTTTTGCAATAAATAATCTCAAGCATTAAATTAGCTAATAAGTAATTCAAATTTATATTCACCATAAACTTCAAAAGATAGTATGTCTTTTGTACATACACATACTTATAAAGCAATATTCTAAATATGTGTACACAATAGTTCAAAAAGTACTCTCACAATAGTTCAATATATTCTAGCAATGAATATATTTCACAAAATCAAATATAATGCATTCAAATTTTTACAATAGTTCAAAAACTCTTCATCATCCACTTCAATGGGATCAAATTGACTTGCGGCGACCCTTCAAATTTGATCACCTTCATTTCCCTACACAAATTAGATTGCAGCATTTATAGAAGTGGCAAGAAGTTCCTGATTACAGCAGTTATAGAAGAGGCAAGAAGTTCCAGATTGCAGTAGTTATAGAACAACATATCAAATTGCAGATTGCAGCAGTTATAGAGAACAACAAATCTGCAGATTGCAGATTCCAGATTGCAGCATGCAATTCCAGATTGCAAAGTACAGTTCCAGATTGCAAATTGCAGATTCCAGATTGCAGTATGCAGTTCCAGATTGCAAATTACAGATTCTAGATTGCAGCATGCAGTTCCTTGAAAGATACTTCTATGCAAGTTGAACATTCATTTACATATT
>JAJOOG010006657.1:0-25753 GCA_029582565.1 Solanum infundibuliforme
TAAACGAAAGAATTATCAATGCATGCAACAACACTATTCAAGAATTGCTTATTTACTATTCATACTTTGTTAATCGCTCATGGTTCCCACAACCCTAGTTGTGGAGTTTAGTTACCCATAATCATATGAACACAATTCATTATTTTAGATGAAAGAATTATGAACTTATGTAAGAAGAATAATAGACCCAGAAATTCAACTGGAATTTCAACACCAAAATCTTCAAAACGAACTTTGAAAATTAGGAATTTCTAAAGTTGCAAGTTAATCTCCCATGTCAAGAACTAGAATAAAAGTAATAAAGTCTAACTCCCAAAAATGAGGTTTACATCCCCTATTTATAGAAAACAAGTCTTAAATTAAAAGGGAAACAAAACAAGGAAAGTTTGTTTAGGCACGCGTCTTCATTCCATGAGACTAACTCACGGACCGTCAATGGATCTACGGTCTGTGAGTCCCTTCCGTCAGCCAAGACTTAGAAAATATTTGAGCTTCCCAAAAACCAGCTTCTTTGAAGCAAACGATGGAACTCCAGTACGGACCGTAGATCGATCTACGGTCCATCAATCCCTCTCCGTAGATCCACACTTAGAATCTTCAAACATCAGGTACTGGAACCCTCACAGTATCATTCTACGGATCAACAGTATGGTCCGTAGATCAATCTACGAACCGTCAATGGTCACCGTGGTTCCACACTTGGTCAGATTTCCCTGAGTTGATTTCCATGCCTTGCCTGCTGATCTACGGTCACCATCTACGAAGCGTCAATGGACCTACGGTCCGTAGATGCCTTGTTCAGCATTTATTTCAGCTGTCTCTTTACTTCCACGCCTAAACAGCTTTCCTGCAAAACATGATAAAAACACATAAAAACCAATACAAAAAGGCCCTAGACACACACAAATCTCAAGTGAAATGTATTAAAAATACTGTAAACTCACGGTAAATCAGACGTGAATGACTCAATTCAAGGTTTTCAATAACTATAGATAGAACTCAAGACTCGAAACTCAACAACTCAGAACTCAAGAACTTCAATGATACTACTTATTTCAAGAATACTCAACTCAGAAGGGGGGAGGGTTCATGCAGAATTATGGGCATGAACTACTCCACTAGAGGTCTCAAAGATACTTCTCATCTCAAGACTGCTCAACTTATAAGGTTCATGCGGAATTATGGGCATGAACAACTCAACTCAAGGACCTTCATGGGTAACATATAATAGTCCCATGATTAGGAATATAATCTCAAAAGGGTTAGGAACTCAATACTCAAGACTTTAAACTTGAAGATACTACTCCTTTCAAAGATGCTCAATTTATGAAGTTCATGCGGAATTTATGTGCATGAACGACTCAACTTGAGAATCTAAATAACAATATGGAACTCATGTATACAACTCTTCTCATTCTCATACTTACTTGCTCAAAACTTAGTTCAAATCGGTAGTTGATCTCAAAGGATTCATAATTGAACTCAAAGACTTTCTTAGACTCTACTCTTAACTCTCTCTTGAATTTTAATTATGAATTCAAGAGTTATGGATCATGATATGAAGGATCTCGTAATGATAATTTAGATTCATGAATACATTCTCCTCATTCTTATACTCACTTGCTCGAGTCTTGAAACAAGTTATCTTAAATTGTAGAAGACTCCTCAAAAAGACTCAAAGGGACTTTCTCAAAATGTTCGAAAGAACTCTCAAACCTTAACTCTTAACTCTACCTAGAATTTTAATTATGAATTCAAGGTTATGATTCATGTTATGAATGATTTCTAGGTGTTTACAAGTAGCTTAGATTGTTTAGAATTGATAAGGCTTGAAGGTACCCTTTTAAAGGACTCAGACGTCCAAAACGATAGAGAAGGGGTGGGAGGAGGAGACCCTGGCGCATTGAGTGGCACAGACCCCAACCCAGAAAACCCCAATGACTTTTCTTTCTCGTTTTTGGACCCTAACTCAACTAGAATCGAATAGTTTCTTCTCCAATCACTTAGATTCGATTAATAAACATAAATATACTCTAATCTATTGAGTATAACCCTCAAAACACTCACTTTCATCCCAATAATTCATCAAAACCCCAACAAAACAAGATTTAGAATAAAACTTCAAGAACACTTATCAAGAACTTAAATCTTTCAATCTTTATGGACAAATTTGAATATGATAATCATGTTTGGCATGTGGATGAACGAACCCAACACTAAGGAAACTTACATACCTCTTAGAAATCAAACACATGGCAAAACTCCGCAACAACTCTCAAGAATCTCGACGAATGCCTTGATCCTTTCCACTTTTCTCCTCTTTTCTCTTCTTTTCTCTTCTTTTCTCTTCTTGAACTCTCAACTAAAACTCTAGGCATATATTAGGATTATAAAACTGAACCTAATCATATTAGACCCCTAAAACCGTACTAAAAATGAATAAAATCTGATTGGGTAAGGAAAAGACCAAAATACCCCTCACTATTTTCGAGTAACTTTCCTTAATTAGACAGCCTGAATTCAAAAGGGTATATCTCACTCATCCAAACTCTAAACTTATCAAACTTTGTGGAGTTGGAAAGATAATTTAAAGACCTTTCATTTGATATCTTATGGGCCACCTAGCTCATCCTGTACTGAAAGTTATGGTCGTTTGAAGTTGACCCAAAACTTAGAAGATTGAATGAACTCTCTATAGTTCTTTTTGGAACTCAAGGTGCTACATCTAGTAACCTTAACACTCAAGAAATTTTAAATTCCTTGGTAAAATCCTACTCACAATGAAGGATGGTTCGAGTCTTAGTTCAAAAAATATTTGGGGTGTTACAGTTGTTCATGCCCATAATCATGCATGAACCCTCTGAGTTGAGCATTCTTGAAATGAGTAGTATCATTGAAGTTCTGGAGTTGTTGATTTCCAAGTATTGAGTTCTATATATGGTTATTGAAAACCTTGAATTGAGTCGTTCACGTCCATAATTCGGCATGAACCCTATTTTGAGAAGTCTTTTACAAATTTTTCTAAACTTGTTTTAAGACTTGAGAAGTTGAGTTTGAGAAAGAGTAGAGTTGAGTACATTTTCTTTAATATGATATATGGGAACTAAGTATTCCCAAGAGTAAATGTTTTCACATTTAAGATGAGAGGAAACATCGATTTCCAAAAATGTTTTTGAGCAGTTCTGAGTACCATCTCTTTTAAGAGAAAGATTTTTGAGTAATAATCTCAAACCACATAAAGAGTTATATTTTTAAACATATGAGCTAGTTACATTTTTGGAGTAGTATTGATCACCGATATGGGACGAGTTCAGATAACTCAAAGTCTCCATAAACCATGTAGCCAATATGGGTAGAAAAGGTCATACTTTTTAGATGAGTACTTAATGCTTTTTAGCATAGACTAGTGGATCCACTTAGTAGTAGGTTTTATTATAGGAGCATTCTGACAGCGTGGGATAGACGTTGTATCATCATTGTCGGTTAGAGAATATCCCACAGAGTTATATTATATTTTTATATACAAACTAAGTTAATATTGTATTCTTCAATACATTGAGTTGCTATCTACTGTTTTAAAAGCTTTCTATATATTGCATCTTTTATTGTTGCTTTATCTTGAGTTGAGTATCCAGAGTTAAGTATCTTATTATTGAGCTAAGCCTTATTTCAATGAGTAGAATATATTATTATTGAGTTAGGCCCTATTTTCTCTAAGTTGAGTTGAACTATGTTTCTCAGCGTCGAGTATCTTATTATTGAGTTGAGCCTTATTTAACTGAGTTGAATATCTTATTATTAAGTTGAGCCCTATTTTCTCTGAGTTGAGTTGAGTTGAGTGAGTTGATAAGAGGTAAGTATGTTTCTTTTCTATCGGTTCAGGCTTATGTTTATGCTTTAGAATTCCCCTTACATGCTCGTACATTCCATGTAATGACGCCATTTGGCCTGCATCTTTTATGATGCAAATACAGGTATTCAGGGTCATCAACAGAAGCTTCATTGATACCACTTGTCGTTCCAGTCAGCTTTGGTGATCTTTCTAATATTCCGGAGGACTTCACCTTTATCTTACAGTTAGTAGTTTTGAGATGTCGTGGGTCTTGTCCCAATATCCTACTGTAATAGTAGAGGCTTCATAGATAGACAAAGTTGAGTAGTTTTCAGTATGTATCTTCCTTTAGTTGTTTTTACAAACTCTGAGCTATCTATTGAATATTGTTCAGATTACTTTAAATTTGAGTTTATTGAATTTAACTTAGTTTTTAATCTTTTGTATGCTTGAGTTAGTCTTCCACTTGTAGTCAGTTAGGACGAGGGTTCGCTTGGGGACCAGCAATGGTTTTCGAGTGCCGACCACGTCCAGGGTGTAGACTCGGATCGTGACATTTTAACTTTTGTCCCTCTATTGGTTTGATGAGGATTAGTAGAAGGCTTATGAACTAAGCCTTCAGTGCGCAAGGAAGGAACATGATTAGGATTAGGACAATCCTTCACTTTATGATCGAAGCTCCCACAATTGAAACATGCACCAGAAGCTCTCCTGCAAGCACCATAATGATTCTTTCCACATTGTGCAAAAGTGGGAACGTGAGGCTTTCCTTGGACATAATTTGGAGTGCTACCTGTAGAAAAATCTGATTTGGTTTGCTTATGTTGAGCTGACCATTTAACACTACCAGCCTTAGAATCATCAAACCTTCCCCTTTTGGATGGACCTCCAAAATTTGATCTACGCTTTCAGAATTTTCTTTCATTTCTACTAATTTCTTCCTTATCAAGTTTTTCCCAAGTAAAAGCAGCAGACACTAATTTACAAAAGTTCTCATGTTGCAGGATTACCACATTCTTTCTGATGGAATCATTCAAACCATCTTCAAATCTCCTGCACTTGTTTTTATTTCCTCTTTAATAATACCTCCAGCATAACGAGAAAGTCTTAGAAACTTCTGTTGATACTCAGTAAAGACATGGCTCGTTGCCTTGAATTAAAAAACTCAATTTTCTTTGCATCACAATAAGCAGGTGGGACATACTTCATACAAAATTCCTTAAGAAAGTCATCCCAAGTAAGAACGGGAGGTTTTACCTTGGAATTTGGAACACTTACCCACCAATCGTAAGCATCCTTTTGTAATAGTGAGATATCATACTTAAATTTGGCAACATTTGAACCATCCAACTGCTTAAATACTCTCTCAATGCGCTCCATCCATTGTTCAACAGTGCTAAGTAAAAATCTCAACAGAATAGTCATAAACATAAGCATATCATCATCCATGGAAAAGCACAATTAAGTTACTAATCTAAGTTAAGACATCATAGAATAGCTCTTTAAGTCTTGAATCATGCATGAGTGAGAAACCCTTTCACCAAACTGTGATCCCTTAATGTGAGAAAATCTTTCATAATTCATACATAGGTGAGAAAATCCTTTCACAGTTAATCGATGATTATCTTAAAGCAATCTAGATCATAGACAATCTTTTTTCATAAGTCATGCATAAGTTCATGAAAATATCATTCATTGATTCATAACTATTCTTTAAATTTATGCAAATTAGGTTTCATAGTCAAAAATCATGATCAATGCATGGGTTCACATGTAATTGATTGGAAAGCATATGATGAACCTAAATAATCATAATATGATCAAAATCAACAATTTAAAAACCATATAAATAGAACCCATGAGGAATTGAATTAAAACCTAACAAATTTAGAGAAATTGAATTGGAGAATATTTGGGGACTCAATGGGTGAATGAAACCTATTGATGAACTCCCTACATACATTGATCTTGAAGCCCCAAGCAGTTGATGCAGAAAGGAGACTTAAACTTGAAAAACCCTAGCTTCATCTTCCTTAATATAGAGAGAAGATTTTTTGAAGAAAATCTTGGAGAGGATTTGGGAATTTGATTGAATGAGAGACTTGGAGAACTTTAAAAGTGTGAAGAGTACTTATAGTGCTTTGAATTAGGAGTAAAACGACGTAGTATAGGCATAAGGTGCATATTAAAAGACCTAAATACCCTTTAAAATAACTACCGGACAGCCCTACGGTTGTGACCTGTGGTGCGTAGGTCTTTACACAACTCGTCCTGATCAACCGTAGACCCAACTTCAGAAATTCAAATATTCAATCATTTTCCACGAGACCTTTCTATAGTCCATCGAGATGTCTACGGCCCATAGACCTCATCCGTAGAACATAAGTTTTTTACTTAGTCTGGAACACATCTACGGAACCTTCCTACGGTCCGTAGAACCAACTATAACCCATCAAAACCTTCCGTAGACTTGAGGTCCTAAATCAAATCTCTGAATCATTCCTACGAAATTCATCTACAACTCGTGAACCTTCCTACGGTTCGTCCTGTTTGTCCATAGGTCAAACTTTAGAAACTTGAAATCCTTTCTATGACTTGTAGGACTTCCTATGATCCATAGATTGGACTCGTAGCTCCCTGCTTCAAGAAAAATTCTGCATTTTTCTTTTCTTTTTGACTTTCAAACTTCTGAGGTATTACAATCCCCTTATTCATTTTTTTCAAAAACATAATATATGTTTCTTATATCATACGAAATGTTTAAAAGATTCTAACGTTTTGTCCATTAATTAGAAAATATAAAAATAAATAAATGTGATAATTTAATAACATGATAAACCATGAAAGATAGCACACATGATGTTCATAACTAATCTATATACAAAATTAACTAATTATACAGTTCTTGAGTTCTCAACTATTGTTCCTTCTTGCAATTCTTTAGGTTGTCTTTTTCTTCTTAAACACTCTTCAAATTATTTCCTGACAACTGTGAGGTAGGATCTTCTTCATCAATTGTTGAGGCATCAATTTTCTTTAACGTGTTTGGTGTCTATGCGACAGTGATCAATGTACCTTCAGTGAAATCCTATATATATAAAAAGTAGAGATTTTTAAACTTAGTTTTGAAGGACTATTGTGTTTGTATTCATTAAATGAATAGACAATCTAAAAATATCAATAATATGTTATAAAATAATTGTGAATTCATGATCGTCAAGACTAATTTGGTTATCATTTAACTCTTGATCCTGAAAAATGTGTACAAAAATTATAATTTAGTTCAATCATAAAAGATCAAACTTGATAAATGTTTGAATATAAAATAATACTTTGAATCTCTTTGCATGTGAAGAAGGCTTGTATTTTTCAATAATATCATTGTCATCAATAAATATAAAAACTCTGAATACTTCATCTTGACTTTGACTTATTTTCTCTTTAATATTTTTATTTATGTTTATATTTAAAATGAATGGTATTATCTGGATATGTAGTTCAATTTGTAAGTTAAAGAAAGGTATGTAATTCATAATTTGAAGTAAAATAGGAGGTAAACTCTTAATAATTAGATGTAACACTATGAATTGCATGAATTGTACAAATGACCTATACTCTGTTGTCTGAGAATCTGAAATTTTATTTTTGTTATTTTTTAGGTGCTGATATGAAGGAATTACATGTTAAATTGCATCAGTCAATATAATGTGTAAAGTTGTTGGTTTTGAAAAATGTAATCCAGGTACATTATTATCCAAAAATTGTAGCAATCCCTCGACTTTATGTTTACATCAATCCCTAACTTATACTAATTAATCTCATAATAATTTATAGGAGTCCAACTTAATCACAAGAAAGAAAAACTTATGATGGGAGAGATAAGGGGTGGACCCACGTGGTCTCCAGGGGATTCACTTATGAATCGGGGATTTCGACACATTTAGGGCATGATATTTGGGAAATTAGTGTCCTTAATGCCTATTTTATGTTCATAACTGATGTTAAAATGTCAATATGCAGCAATGAAGGCAAAAGAGCAAGGCAAGGACACTACGAGGCAAAAAGGAGCGAAAAGCTGAAGAAGTTGAAGGAAAGCAAAGCTGGGCCTCGCCAAAGTCATTCAGTGAGTCGCCGAGTGGACCTTCAACTCACCTAAAGTTTCAGCATGCAAGCCCATGGACAAGACAACCTTGGTGAGTAGATAAGGAGTTCGGCAACGTGCCGAGCAGATTGGCGATGCCGATCTCAATCACCGAAAGTTACAGAACAAGTTGGTGGGAAGACACGCCAAAGAGTCGAGAATGGGGAGCACTTGGCACATCGTCGGCGAGCCAGACTTACTTCGCGGAGTGACTCCGATGCTGAATTTTTTGTGAAAGTATAAAGGTTATTTTTCTAAAGAAGAGAAGAGTTCTGAACAGTTCTAAAACATTTCCCCCCATTGTTCATTGTTGTGTTGTTTATATTTTTACACTTTTGAGCAAGGATTTAGAGATTGTGAGACTTTTAGCTTTAATTTGTGCATTTGGAGACTGGTGAATTGTTACCAAAGCTGATGGAAAACTTAGTTGGTAACGATTTCTTGTTCTTTATTATGTTTGGCAAAACCCCTCATTCTTGGGGGTGTGATTATGTAGTTGAATTTGTTAATTAGCTAATGGGTGTTTTGGGTTACTGATTTTATTGTTCATTTGATGTGGGTTCAATTAATTGTTCATATTTTAATTGATGAATTGTAGTTGCAAATGCAATTCTAGCTTAGAACTCGATACTTGCTTGAGAAAGAAGTGGTAGAATCGAATTATTAGTTGATGACCGCTTTGATTGCATTGTTTTGAATCTAGCTTGAGAAAGTGGGTTTGTTTCCAATCTTGCAAATCTAGCTCGAAGGAGTGGATTGATTAAGGTTATGGATTGTCCAATTGTGTTTCGCTTGTGAGGTTCGAAAAAACTCACTTGAATCGCTATAGTTGATTGAGAAATGGCTATTGCACTCAAAACCTAGTCTACCCACTGATATTCAACAACTTTAAGTAACTCGTAATCACCCATTACACAAAAATTAGCATTCAACTTATCACACTCCTAAGAAACTCTGTATACTTGTTTACTTCTGTTTTCAGTAATCCTAAATTGGTTACCCAAATTCTCCCCATTTGATATTAATCATTCAAATTTCGTGATCAACTTTAGTGTTACGAAACCCCTACTTCTACAAACAATTAGAATACGATTTCACTTCTTGATCGAATTCTTTATTGTATCACTCCATGTGGGATCAACCCCAACTCTTAGTTGAGTTTATACTTTTTAGTGACCGCCTACACTTAGAATTGGATGAAGTCGAACCCCCTCGGCAAAAAATTACATTGTATATATAAGGTAAATTTTTTGAATTTATGTAGATATAATAATTTTAAGCCCCCTTATGAATAAGAAGTAAGATGTAGCGTAGTGGTAGATCTCCTTTTAGATTGGCCCTCACATCCAAGGTTCAAATCCCATTGTGGTCATTTTAATTTTTTACCTTCCTTCATTTAGTTTCAGGACCAATCTTTCATGTTTTTTTAAAATAAAAGAGTAGATTTAAACCCAAAAAAATCCAAACGTGCTGAAGGTCTCTGCTAACAGAACTAACTTTTCGTACTTATAAATTATACACTAGTACTTCCTTTGAATTTTATTTTGTTGGATTATTCACATGTCTATAGTTTTATTTTTCGAACACCCAGAATGAAAATCCTGGATTCGCCACTTGGAGAGATGAAATGAGAAAGAGAGAAAGTATAGAATTGAAGTAAACGCACAAAATAAAAATTCTAGATAAAATGTTGTAGAGGGAGAGAAAGAGGGAGAGGTTATACAATTGGTACAAACAAACAAAGAAAAATATATTTTAAAAAATGGCTAAAAAAAGGAGAGGTAGCGAGAGGAAGAGGAAGAGAAAATATATTATTGATATAAACACAAAAAGCAAAAGATAAGAAAAAGATTATAGAGGAGAGGGAGAGAGGGAGAGAGAAAATATACAATGCATACAAATACAAAAAAAAAAATGCTTAAAGGAAAGAGAGACAATGAGAGAGAGAGAGAGAATATTACTCCCTCCGTCCACTTTTAATTGTCATGTTAAGCTTTTCGAAAGTCAATTTGACTAATTTTTAAAGTTAAATTAGATTACATTAATTCAATATTTTAAACAAAAAATTTAGATTTTCAAAAACTAACAAAAAGTACTACAAATTGCAATTTTTTGCATATCAATATGATGAAAACATACATCGTAAAATGTTAGTCAAAGTTCTTATAGTTTGACTCTAAAAAAGAAAACCATGACAACTAAAAGTGGACAGAGGGAGTATACAATTGATATAAACACATAAAAAAACATAAGAAAGAAGGTTATACATGGACAGGGGAAGAGATATCGCAACTATACAATTGACATAAATACACAAAGCAAATTACAAGAAAAAAATTATGAAGTGATAGAGGCAGTAAGAAAGAGAGAAAGTATTAATTGAAGTAACTCACAAAACAAATATACTAGATAAAATTCTATACATGGAGAGAAAGAGGGGAAGTTTATACATTAATACAAACAAACAAAGCAAACTAGAAAGAATAAAGGCTAAAAAGAAAAGAGGCAGCGAGTGGAAGAGGGAGAGAAAATATATAATTGATATAAACACACAAAGCAAAATATAAGAAAAAGATTATAGAGGAGAGGGAGAGAGGAAGAGAGAAAATATACAATTAATACAAATACACAAAACACATAAAAAAAAACATAAGAAAAAAGGTTATACATGGAGAGGGAAAGAGATATCACAAATATACAATTTACACAAATACAGAAAGCAAATTTCAAGAAAAAAAATTATGAAGGGAGAGAGGCAGTGAAAAAGAGAGAAAGTATATCATTAAAGTAAACGCACAAAACAAAAATACTAGATAAAATGCTATAGAGGGAGACAAAAAGGGGGAAGTTATATAATTGATACAAACAAACAAATCAAAATACAAAAAAAAAAAGGGCTAAAAAAAGAGAGGCAACGAGAGGAAGATGGAGAGAAAATATATAATTGACACAAATACACAAAGCAAAATATAAGAAAGAAGTTATAGAGTAGATGGAGAGAGCAAACATACAATTGATACAAATACATAAAGCAAAATACAAAAGGTTATAAGGGGAGTGGAAAAGAGATATCGTGAATGTACAATTAACACAAATATACAAAGCAAATTACAAGAAAAAAATTTATAGGCAATGAGAAAGAGAGAAAATATACCATTGAAGTAAAGCACAAAGCAAAAATACAAGATAAAAGGCTATACTGGGAAAGAAAGAAGATGAGATTATACAATTGATACGAACAAACAAAGCCATATATATATATAAAGCACAACGAAGAGAGGCGGCGAGAGGATGAGGAAGAGAAAATATATAAATGATACAAACACACAAAGCAAATTATAAGAAAAAAGATATAGAGGAGAGGAAGAGAGGAAGAAAGAAAATATACAATTGATATAAATACACAAAACAAAATACAAGAAAAAAATACTAAAAGGGAAGAGATCCAATGAGAGAGAAAAAAAATATTATACAATTGATACAAACACAATTATAAAGGGAAGGGTAAAGAAATATCACAAATAGACAATTGACATAAATACACAAACCAAATAAAAAAATTATAAAGGGAGAGAGTGTGAGAAAGAGAGAAAAAATATATTATTGAAGTAAACGCACGAAGCAAAAACACAAGATAAAAAGCTATAAAGGGAGAATGAGACAAAAAAAACATATAATTGATAAAACACATAAAACAAAATACAAGAAAAAAGGCAATAAAGGGAGAGAGACACACAAAATATACAATTAATACAAACACAAAATAAAATACAACTTTTTTTAAAGGGAGTGAGGCAGTGTGTGAGAGAGAGAAAAAGAGAGAGAGAGAGAGAGAGAGAAGAGGAGAGAAAGAATAAATATACAATTGATACAAAGTCATAAAGCAAAACATAAGAAAACATGCTAAAAGGGAGAGACAGACATTGAGATAAAAAAAATATACATAGTTAAAACAAATGCACAAAACAAAATACAAGTAAAATGTTATAGATGTGGAGAGAGAGTAAGAGAGAGTGACTAGAATCTGACTATGGGAGCTACTAATAACCGACATAAAACCACGTGAGCTAAACGTGGAGTCCGATATATACGCCCCATCGAGAGGACCCAATATACCTTACCAAGGGTATAGAGGCATGACTGGCGTGATCACTAAATATGATGCCCACAGAGGGTACTTAACCTACGGGGGCACGTAGTTCTGGAACTATGAGGGTGATTGACCCTAGTCCAACTCAGTATTAAGCGTACTCCCAATAGAATGTATAAAATACAACATAACTGAAATAACTGAATAGCTCGAGATTTTGACATGTTAACTAAAAATGCAACATTAAGTACTGATAATGAAACATTTGAAAACGGATGCATGTATATCTTTATAAACTGGCCTAGCAAGTGTAATTCATGAACTAAACGAATCAACACATCTAGGGTTCTGAATTTCATGCAAGAACTAAGCAACATTGTTACGAAATCTTGATAATCTGATTTGGAGTATTCTAACAGCTAAATCACAACAATTATCTGAAGTTCTAGAAACCCTAGGTCTAAACAATATTTAGGGAATCAAGATTCTGACTGAAATCTAGGGACCTAGTGGACGAAAGGAATCCACCAGTGAATTCCCGCATACCTGGTGACGAATTTCATGGAAAAATATTTCAATTTCGGGGATGGAACTGGAGGAAACCTTGTTGCGTTCTTAAAGAGGGTTCGTCGACTCTTTTCTAGTTTTCGCTCTAAGTTTTTCTGAGTTTTAGATGAATGAATCGCTTAGGATAAAGTCTGATTAAGTTACTAGACTAAAACTGACCAAAACGACGTAGTTTAGGTGTCCAACGCATAGGGAAAAGACAAAACAACACCTGACTTAAAAGTTGTCGAGGTCAACCGACGAACCTGACTGATGGACAATGGATAGACCTACGGTCCATCCTGGTCAACCGTCGTTTAGCTTCAGAGAGATGGAATTTAGGGGTCTGAACCACAGCCTGTACCACGGACAGTGGTCTGACCTACGGTCCGTAGGTTCAGACTTGGCCAAAATTTTCCTGGGTTCTTGGAGGGAACTGCAGATGACCGTGGGTTCTTGGAGGGAGTTGCAGGTGACCGTCCACGGACCCCACCTACGGTCTGTGGGTCAACCTACAGCCCGTACGTGGCCCCGTTGGTGGCGGTTGCAACTCCTGAAATATGCATTTCTGGTATGTCTAGAATACGGGGTGTTACATTTTACTTGTCACATTTATCTATTAAGAAAATAATGATTGAAATGACTATTTTATCACATTACTCCTATTAATAATATCTAATATTAAGTCTTGAAAAATAATTTGGAGAACAAGTATGTAATATTAAAAATAAAACATAAAAAAATTGTCCTCACTTGACATTTTAACAATAACAAGTAAAATAAAAATCTATTTTTAGAAAAATGAACAAGTAAAAATTAACCGACTAAATAATATTTAACTATGCCCAATACATAAATGGAAAAATTACGCAAAATGGCAAACATTTAGAGTATATTATATAATATAGCTATAGTTTTGATTTTTCTTAATCTGTAGCTACAGATTTGCTAAATTTTGCTAGTTGATTTCCTAATTGTATAAATCCAGAATTTGTATAATTTGGTTCCTAATTGTTTAAATTCAGAATTTGTATAATTAGATCCCTATTGTATAACTCCAGCATTTGCATATGCTTACCCTAGCTATTTGCATACGATTTATGATAAAATCATAATAAATTACATTGTTTCTATATTGGCAAGCAAAATATACTATCGAAGTTCTGAAAAATTCCTAAATACATAATTTGTATATACTTACCTTATTTGTATATTTGCAAGCGAAATATACCAACCGCAACCTCCATTTATATATACTTACCATGTTTGTATATTTGCAAACGAAATATACCAACGGGCAAGTAAAATATACAAACTGCAGCTTTCATAGCAAACAAAACTATAGTTATAGAACAAAATTACCAAAATTATAGTTATAGATGCTTATAATGTCTATTATCTTTATTATCTTTGCTATTTCTAAAATTTTCTCTATATAAAAATACGAAGTACTTATATTCACCAATCAAATTTAAAAGGGAAATTTTTCAAAATGTCAATATTTTAACATTTAATGGAACCTCTTATCAATATTATCAATATTTATTAAAAATATCAATATTTTTGTTTGTTATTCTTCTGATTTATGTATTTTTTTTATTTATTTGATTTGAAAGAATGCAATTATTTAATAATATAAAGGAGAAAATCATGGGAAAGAATATATTTTAAAAAAAACATATGACTTAAAATTCTCATCAGTAACAATTTCAAAAGTAATTGATTGTATTCAATCTTGTCATGCCCCGAGCCTACACCCTGGACGTGACCGGCACTCAAGAACCATTATAGATCCCTAAGAGAACCCTTGGTCGGACTCAATACTCAATGGAAGACTTACTCAACGACATAGGAACTCGATAGCGAATATTAACTCATAATACCTCAGAAATAAAGTAGTTTGACTCAAATGGTGCGACATACTCAAATGAACATAATTGTTCAACTCAAAGTCTTTAAACATCAACAAGAAACTGGAAAAAAGACTCCTCAAAATACTATTGTCTATGAAGCCTCTAAAATACTATGATGGAAGTCAGGACAAGACCCACGACATCCTAACAAAACAAAACAAAACTGAAATCCAAATGTGAAGCCCTCCGGAAATCAAGGAGGCTCACCAAAGCTAGCTGGAATGCGACTGGATCAACGGAGCACCGATTGATGATCCTGAATACCTGTATCTGCATCATGAAACGATGCAAGACAAATGGCTTCAGTACACTGAATGTACGAGCATGTAAGGGGAACACTAAACATGTAGATACACAACTGAACTGATAAAAAGGAGAACATACTCACCTCGACTCATCTCAACTTAATTCAATATAAACACAACAATAAAAATGTAATATATATATATATATATATATATATGAAAAACTTTTAGAACAGTATATAATAACTCAAATGTACATAAAAATACATCAATAAACTCTTTACTCTTATTTGGGAGATTCTCTAACCGACAACCATCACTACAAGCTACGTAATGATACATCGTCTCGCCCACGCTGCCAAAATTGTCCTATACCTTTCTAGAGTATAAGACATCCTAAACAAAGTGGATCCACTAAGCAATGCTTAAAAGCAATAAGAAATCATCTAAAAAGTATGACCTTTTACCTTGTTAGCATACATGGTTTATGAGGATTTTGAGTTGTTTGAACTCATCCCCATATCGGTGGTCAATACTGATTCCTATATTATAAATAACTCATGCTCATATGTTTAAAAACATAACTCATCCTCAACTTAAGATTATTACTCAAAAGGTTCTCTTAAAAGAGAAAATGTTCAAAACTCCTCATGAACTTGTTTAAAAATCAAGGTTTCTTCTCGTTTTAAATGTAAAAGTGTTGCATACTTGGGAATACTTAGTCCCCTCATACACATTTTGAAATATGAACTCAAACTCTCCTCATTCTCATTTACTCAGGTCTTAAAGAAAGTTATAAACAATTGTAGAAGACTTCTCAAAAAGACCCAAAGGACTCCCTCGAACTTTACTCTTAACTCTACCTTGAAAATGGAAATGTGAATGCAAGAGTTATGATTAGGATATATAGGATCTCTCAATGATTAATGAAATGTTAGATAGTGATACTTAGGAAAAGAGCGAAGACGGGATTAAAAAGAACTTAGACGGAATGAAAGTCGGAAGAGAGACGGAGGCTGGCGACCCTGGCGCATTTGTGGCGTAGGGAGCCATCCCCTAAACTTCTAAAGCCTCCTTTTGGCGCACTGCAAGCACGGAGCGCCAGCCCTCTTGGCACCTCAGTGGCGCACCGCCCCACCCTTTGCCCTTGCTCATTTGAAGGCCTAAATAATCTAGAATCGAACGATTTCCTCCCAAACTCATTTGGATTCTTAAACCTAACATAATTACAACAAAATCCACTCAAAACCAACCAAGAACAACACTCATTCGCAAGACCCTCACTTCAAGGACTCAACAAAACTCCATTATTAAAGAATGAAACACAAAACCTCAAGAACTCCATAAGATTCTCAATATACTCAATCTCACGGACAAATTCGTAAAAGAAACTCATGATTGGCGTGAGGGTGAAAAAACCCATCACTATGAAAACTTACATACCTCGAAAGAATCAAGTTCTAGGCAAAAATCCTCAAAGCTTGCAAGAATCTTGAACGTTCTTCTTTTTCTCCTCTTGAACTTCTCTCTAAACAAACCCTAAGCTCTTTTGGAATGACTAAAACTGATTCCAATCAGTTTAGACCCCTAAAAGAGTGAAGATAACGTTTGGTCTTAGTGGCATAACAAAAATACCAAAATACCCCTCCTTAAAATGGATGAATTTCCTTAACTAGATAGGCTGCACTCAAACGGGCATATCTACTTCATCTGAACTCATAATTTAGAAAACTCGGTGGCGTTGGAAAGAGGACTCAACGACCTTTGATTCAATACCTTATGGGCCACCTAACTCATCTTGTGCTAAAAGTTATGGTTGTTTGAATTTAACCCAAACTCAATTTAGCTCTTTTTAATTTAGCTCTTTCTAAATTTGGCTCTTTCTAAGACCGAGGTGTTACCATATCTCCCTCTTGGAAATATTCATCCTCAAATGAGACACTCTAAATTGAAATGAGGGTGGAAACAACAACACCAACATGCAATTTAACACAACTTAGCCTTTCAATTTAAAGAGTACCAAGAAAAGAATTAGTACCTTAGTTTGGAATCTCTCCGGAAGCAAAGAGATGTGGGTATCTATTCTTCATATCCTCCTCAGCCTCCCAAGTAGCTTCCTCAACAAACTGATTCCCCCACAAGACCTTGACTGATGTAACCTCATTGGTTCTCAACTTGCAAACCTAATGATCAAGAATCTGAATGGGTATCTTCTCATAAGGTAGGTTGTCCTTAATACCAATATTCTCAGTAGGTATAATAAGTGAAGGATCGCCCATACACTTCTTCAACATAGAAATGTGAAATATCGTATGGACTGCTGCTAACTCCGACGGTAGCTCTAACTCATAAACTACATTGTCAATTCTCTTGGATATCCTGTAAGGACCAATATACTAGGGACTAAGCTTCCCGTTATTACCAAATCTCATAACACCCTTCATGGGAGAAACTTTCAAGTAAACCCAATCATCCACCTCAAACTCCAAGTCTCTTCTCCTAACATCTGTATAGAATTTCTGACGATTTTGCGTTGTTTTCAACCTTCCTTGAATGGTCTACACTTTCTCCATAGCACGATGAAAAAAATATGGTCCTATCAACCCAGCTTCACAATCCTCAAACTATCCAATATGAGACGTATATCTTCTCCCATAAATAGCCTTATAAGAAGCCATCTGGATGCTGGAGTGATAACGGTTGTTGTAAGAAAACTCTATGAGAGGTAAGTGATCATCCCAATTACCTTTGAAATTGATCACACAAGCCCTCAACATATCCTCTAAAGTCTGAATAGTACACTCTACTTGACCATCAATCTGAGGATGGAAAGTAGTACTAAGGTTCACTTTTGAACCCAAACCTTTCTAGAAAGACTTCAAAATTGTGCGGTGAATTGTGCACCTCTATCTGAAATGATAGACACATGAACTCTGACTCTCTTAAATATATAATCTGGCACAATCTTTTGTTGAATATGTAGTCTTTACAGGTAAGAAATGGGCTGATTTAGTCATCCGATCTACAATCACCCAAATCGAATCATATTGTCTGCGAGACCGTGGCAAACCAGTAATGAAATTCATACTGATCACCTTCCACTTCCATTCAAGAATATCTATATTTTGAGCCATACCATCGGGCCTTTGGTGTTCTACCTTGACTTGTTGGCAATTTAGGCACTTAGCAATGAACTCTACAATACACCTCTTCATACTACTCCACCAATAGACTTCTCTCAAGTCATGGTACATCTTTGTGGAACCGGGATAGATCGAATATCTAAAGCTATGAACTTCCTCCATGATCCTCTCTTGGAGCTCATCCACCTTTGGTACACAAAATTTACCTTAATACCTCAATACACCATATCCCCCTTGTTCTAAAGCCATCACTTTCTACTTATGAACATTCGCCTTTAATTCAAGCAAAATGGGGTCTTGGTCGTGTTTCTCCTTCACCTCAGACACTAATGACAATTCAGCCCCATTTATCACTACCACTCCACCATCATTAGAATTTAACAAATGGACTCTCAAACGTGCAAGTCTGTGCACATCTCTAGCCAATTATTTCTTGCCTTCCTCAATATGGGCAGTATGATGTACCATGAGTATACGGTATTTTTGATACATTTCACTTGAGAGTTGTGTGTGTCTAGGGTTATTTTGTATTAGTTTATATGTGTTTTTCTCATGTTTTCAGGGAATAGGTTCAGGCGCGGAAACTTGAAGACACAACTGAAAGAAGTGCAGAAAAGAGCATCTACCGAGCCAACTTACGGACCGTAGGTCCAGTTACGCCCCGTAGATGATAGTCGTAGAAGGGCAGGAAAGGCATTATTGAAGATCAGGGAATTCTTGACCAAGTATGGAACCACGGTTGTGACTTACGGATCGTAGATTGATCTACGGACCATACTGTTGCTCCGTCAAATCATTCAGAGACTGGTTCCAGTACCTGATGCTGAAAAAATCTAAGTATGGCGTTACAGAGAAGAGTTACAGACCGTAGATAGACTTATGGTCCATACTGTTGAATCGTCGATTGTGACAGAGATTTTGTAGATTTTAAAGAAAGAAAAATTGCCTAAGTCCTGAGCCACGGAAGGGACCTACGGACCGTAGATCGACTTACGGACCGAAGGTCAGTCTCGTAGAATGAAGATACGTCCTGCAGCTTTATTTCCTTATTTCGTTTCCTTTTTAGTTAGGACTTATTTTTCTATATATAGGGGTATGTAAACCTTATTTTTGGGGGTTAGACTTTATTACTTTTGTCCTAGTTTTTTGCCTTGGAGATTAACTTGCAACTTTAGCAATTCTTAATTTCCTAAGTTTGTTTTGAAGATCTTGATTTGGAAATTCGAGTTGAAATTCTGGGTTTATCATTCTCATTACATAAGTTCATGATTTCTTCTTATAAAATTATGAATTGTGTTCTTACTAATATGGATAACTAAATCCACAACTAGGGTTGTGGGAACCATGAGTGATTAACAAAGTATGAATAGTAACTAAGCAATTCTCTTGCATGTAATACACTAGGAAAGGATTACTATTACTAGGATTACCGCGTTATGAGCTTATGGGGAACACGTACACCCTAGTTACTTTTTCATCTTGATAACAACTAAAGTTTGAATCATGCTCACTGAATACTTACATAATTTCTTGAATTTGTTTCACAACCCCCCCCCCCTTTAATTACTCGTTTTCGGAAATACATTGACTAAATGAATATAATCGTCAGTAAGTTTAAGTCTAAATCATATTTCTCGAGGGATCGACCCCAACCTACAAGTTGGGTTCTTTACTTAATAACGACTGCTTATGCTTCTTTAGGGAGGTGTAATTTGAGCGTATCAAATTTTGGCGCCGCTGCCGGGGATTAAGGCTTTTAGATTAAACTAACTACATTATTGAACTTTAGTCAATTATTTCCCGATTTTACGTTTTTTGTTTATTTTTATTTTCTACAGATTTCAACTCCAGTGTATGCCAAGTACACGGAGTCGAGGCGAACCACTTACTCCCTACGATCTCGAACTGAATAGACTTTGCGGAGAATGAATAATCAAGGAGTTCCGGTTAACCCTATCGGGGGAGAGTTAGGTGAAGGTGTTGGATTGCAACCTCTAAGGGTAATTGATGCGAATAATCAGGCTCCAGTTGAGAATAGATTAGGAGTTGCACTGAGGGCACAGGAACCACAAGGACCACGTCTGCATGAAAATTTCAGGGTCAACCTTAATATTGCCGATTCTGATGGACCTCTTGTCCTACCGCCTCTACCTCAGGGGCATACATTTGTGGTGACCAGTAGCTTGATGTAGATGCTTACAGCGAGGGGATTATTTACGGGGTTGCCAGCGAATGATCCATATGCTCATATAGCCAAACTTAATCATGTCCGCAAAAGTTGTATAAGTTGACCGGATTGGGATATGAACGTCATTGGGTTGCATGTGTTCCATCTATCATTGACTGGAGATGTTGCTGTGTGGTTCAATGAACTCCCTTACAACTCAATCTATACATGGGAGCAGTTGACGGAGGCGTTTTAGCAAGATTCTTTCTAGTGTCCAAGAAGTTGAACAAGAAAGATAAACTCAACAACTTTGTAGCATTACCTGGAGAGTCTGTGAGTAGTTCTTGGGATAGGTTCATTGCCTTCATGAGGGGTGTCCCGAATCACCGTATTGATGATGAGTCATTGAAGAAGTACTTCTACCGAGGATAGGATGATAATGGTAGGGCAGTGCTCGATACTATTGCGGGAGGTTCGTACGATGAATGCACTTTTGCACAAATTACAGAGAAAATGGAGAAGATATCTCGAAATAATAAAGCTTGGAGCACTAGAAAGTCAGACACTGGGAGGAGCACATTTGTCATTCAAGCTACAAACAACCAGCCCGCAGATGAGATTCGCGAGGAGATGGCACAAATGAGAACTGAACTAGGGTTGGTGTTAAAGCATGTGACTGGAGGAGCGGAGAAGGTAAATGTTGTGAACTATTATTTTGAAGAGGATGCTTATGCGGTAAATGATCAGACGGGGGTTTCCAACCAAACGCCCAAGGTTCCAATACGGATAATTGGCACCAAGGTCAAGGAAACCAAGGTCGGAACTATGGCAACTACAACTGAGAGGGTCAATATGTCTAGGATGGGAACTTCAATCGCAACAACAACTACAACCAGAACAACTATGGCAAGAGAAATGATCGGGTTGGACCTTATGTTCCCCCTCAAAATCGGGAATATGGTCCTAGGGAAGCTGGAAGTAATATGTCACGTATTGAGGATATGATGCAGAAGATGATGAGGAAGTTTGACACTACTGATTAGAATGTGAAAGAGATGCGCACTGAGTTGTCCGAAATTGGCCAGAAAGTTGATGCCCATACAGTGTTGATAAAGCAACTTAAGCAGCAGTTTAATCAATTGTCTGCTACTGTGAATAAATGCCAATCGGGCACGCTTTACAGCAACACCATCTAGAATCTGAAGAATGATGGGTATTGTATGGCAATCACGACTCGCGGAGGAAAGCAGACTATTGACCCCCCCCCCCCAATGCCATCCGATGTAGAAAAAGTAGAAGAAATAAATGGTGATGAGATTGAGGTTATCGAAGAGACTAAAATGCCACAGAGAAGGAAGCAGAGATAGCCCAAAAGGTTGTTCCCATGCATATACCACCACCTCCTTTTCCACAGAGGTTAGTGCAGAAGACTGAAGAAGGAAAGTACTGCAAGTTCATAACTATGTTGAAACAGTTTTCCATCAATGTCCCTTTGATAGAAGCTTTGGAGCAAATGACTGGGTATGCAAAGTTCATGAAGGACTTGGTCACCAAATATAGGGCTGTCAGTTTTGAGAATGATAAGAAGTTGCAGCATTGTAGTGCCATTTCTACGAGGTCACTGGTACAAAGGAAAGAGGATCCTGGAGCTTTCACTATTTCATGCACCATCGGTAAGATGCACTTTGTGAAAGCTTTGTGTGATTTGGGTGCCAGCATTAACTTGATGCCATTGTCGATTTATAAGAAGTTGGGTTTGGGAGCTCCAAAACCAAATGTGATGCGTTTACTTATGGCTGATAAAACTGTGAAAAATCCCATTAGAGTGCTTCAAGATGTCCTTGTGAAAGTGGGGCCGTTCATTTTTTCGGCAGACTTTGTTATACTTGATTGCGAGGTTGACTTTAAGGTCCCCATGATCTTAGGGAGACCATTCCTTGCTACTGGGCGTGCCTTAGTCGATATGGAGAGAGGGGAGATGAAGTTACGACTAAATAAGGAGGAGGTGACCTTTAACGTCTGTAAGTCTATGAAGTAGGAAAGTGATCTTAAATTGGTATCGGTGGTGAGTCATACTTTCAGAAGAGGTGTTGAAGTGTTTAGTAAGGAGGAGTTAGGTGCAGCCTTGTACACGGAGAAGAAGCGCCATGCTCAAAAGACAGAAAGCGCAAACTAGCTCCTGGTGATCTGGTGTTGTTGTATAAATCAAGGTTGTGTTGTTTTCTAGGCAGATCTAAGTCCCAGTGGACTGGACCATTCAGAGTGACCCAAGTGTCCCCACATGGAGTGATTGAGCTCGAGAAAAGGAATGGGACAAGGTTCAAAGCCGACCAACAGAGTATAAAAAGCTACATAGGAAATTCTGAGAGTGTAAATGCAGTGATAAAGGCATGGCATCTTGATGAAGTCTGAATAATCAAGGGGCATGCGTCGTGCTGCGACATTAAATCAAGAACTTCTTGGGAGGCAACCCAAGATGTACAATCTAGCCAACTATAGGTTTTGTTTTGCGTCTAGTAGTTTCTTTGGTTAATTACGTCTTTGTACTCAATTAGATAGGTGCTTTAATTTATTGGTTAGTATTGGCTAGATATAGCATAGGGTCTGTGTCTATAAGGTGTCCAGAAAATGTAAAAAGAATAGCCTAATGGTTGCTACATGTACAGGTGCACAAGGCAAAATCTACAAAAAATGGTCTGGTGCAGAGGTCTACGGACCCCATCGACGGTCTGTAGTTCATTCTACAGATCGTAAATGGCATCCGTAGATCCCAAGTAAGTGTCTGAATTTTACAGTGTGAAGGTGATCTACGGTCCCAGCTACGGACCACAGATCGACCTACGAACCGTAAGTGTGGTCTCGTAGGTCCAACCCTAGCTAAACTGGACCCACCCGCTTGTTGATGATTTGCTTCACCCAAATCCATTAATATTTACTGTTTTTTGTGTACATTGGGGACAATTGCACCTATTTTTGTTGGGGGTGGGGTAAATGGATTATGAGTGATAGGGTGAAGTCTGAGTAACCCAACTCATAATCCTCTCTTGGGGTTTTCTTGCATGTGTTCTTTTTCCCCAAGAGACTGCTTAATTTTTGTTGAACCAGCATGTTTAGGATTGTATGTGTAGAAGCATGAGAAAGAATGATAGCATAAGCATGATGGCATGAGCTTGTTGAAAAAATTATACCCGTCCAAAGATATTGAAATGTGTGCTAAAAGTTGTACACTAGAATAAGTTGAATGTGTTGGCTCAGAGTATGACATGATAATGACAAATTTGATTTCATGACTTAAGCTAAAAACTTGAACTGGGTAATCTGATAATGGAACTGTGTGCCAAGAGTGTGCGAGAATCGTTGGCTATTCAAACATGTGGTGCCAATCTAGAACTTTCCCGGTTAGTCCTACGAATATAATCTACTCTAGAGGCTAGAAAGTGATCATAGGCCATTGTTCTGAATAGTCCACTAAATGCCTAAAAGAATCCGACCAAATGAAAATGAATGCTCCCGTTGATCCAAATGCTTTGAGCCTAAAAGAGACCATTTCTTTCTAAACTCGTAACTCACCTTCCCATAATATATTGTTTTGGCCCCGGTCCCTCCTTGGACATGTGCACCTCAACTTAGGCCTAAATCCTAAGTTGAGGGTGACTAATGCAAAAAGTGACCTCAATCTTGGCCCTGATCCGACATCGGGTATTGTGCACCTTAACTAACAGAAATTCCTTAAGTTGAGGGTGGCTATGAAAGGGGAAATCTAAAGAAAATGGGTATGAAAAGAGTTTGGTGTTGAAAAAAAAAGGGATGTGACTTTGTGCGAAAGAAAGTGAGCAAACCTAAAGAAAAGAAGAAAAAGCAAGAAAAAGAAGAAAAGTGAAAAATAAAAGAGCTACAAAGTCGAAAGTCACACCAAAGATGGAAAAGAATCAAGGGAAAGAGGAGAAAAAGGTAGGATGTCAAAAATAGGTAGAAAAGCCTAATGTAATGTCAAGGAGGGCAGAAAGTCACTAAAAGTACCCAAATGTACCACACCTGACCCTGATCCTACGTTACAAGTCAAGAAAGTCCTATAGTGATCCTAGAACCTAGTTGGAGAGTCTAAGCAGTGAAAATAAGGGCAAGCCTATGGTATTGAGCACTACTTGTAATTTAAGTTACTTCTGAGCGTGAGTGTTGAATGAATCCTTGTACTTAAAATCATATTTATTGTGGAAAAAAAAAAGGATTTCGTTTGAAGTAAGGGCACTAGTGACATTGTTGGAAAGTTGGTACCTTGGTAATAGTAGAACAGTTTATGTGGTGAGTTGATTGGTCGATCTGTGTCATATTTTGAACCGCACAAATTAGCTTGTTAAGTCTAAGAGAACAGATTTTGCACCCGAAAAGAGAGTTGGGATAGAGAGCCATGTGATTGCTTGTGCTTAAATTGCTTGCTTCTATACAAGTGTCGTTTAGAGTCTTAGCGCTTCGCTTGAGGGCAGACAACGATTTTAAGTTGAGGGTGTTGATGTACCATAAGTTTACGGTATTTTTGATACATTTCACTTGAGAGTTGTGTGTGTCTAGGGCTATTTTGTATTAGTTTATATGTGTTTTTCTCATGTTTTCAGGGAATAGGTTCAGGCGCGGAAACTTGAAGACACAACTGAAAGAAGTGCAGAAAAGGGCATCTACAGAAGCAACTTACGGACCGTAGGTCTAGTTATGCCCCGTAGATGATAGTCGTAGAAGGGCAGGAAAGGCATTGCTGAAGATCAGGGAATTCTTGACCAAGTGTGGAACCACGGTTGTGACTTAGGGACCGTAGATTGATCTACGGATCGTACTGTTGCTCCGTCAAATCATTCAGAGATTGGTTCCAGTACCTGATGCTGAAAAAATCTAAGTGTGGCGTTACAGAGAAGAGTTACGGACCGTAGATAGACTTATGTTTCATACTGTTGAATCGTCGATTGCGATAGAGATTTTACATTATTTTGAAGAAAGAAAAATTGCCTAAGTCCTGAGCCACGGAAGGGACCTACGGACCGTAGATCGACTTACAGACCGTAGGTCAGTCTCGTAGAATGAAGACGCGTCCTGCAGCTTTATTTCCTTATTTCGTTTCCTTTTTAGTTAGGACTTATTTTTCTATATACAGGGTATGTAAACCTCATTTTTTGGGGTTAGACTTTATTACTTTTGTCCTAGTTTTTGGCCTTGGAGATTAACTTGCAACTTTAGCAATTCTTAATTTCCTAAGTTTGTTTTGAAGATCTTGGTTTGGAAATTCGAGTTGAAATTCTGGATTTATCATTCTCTTTACGTAAATTCATGATTTCTTCTTATAAAAATAGGAATTGTGTTCTTACTAATATGGGTAACTAAATCCACAACTAGGGTTGTGGGAACCAAGAGCACTGAACATAGTATGAATAGTAACTAAGCAATTCTCTAATAGTGTTGTTGCATGCATTGATAATTCTTTCGTTTAGAAGTCTTTTTAACTAGAACTCGCCTTGTTGCTACTTGTCGGACCAAGGAGGTAGTTAATAAGAAAAGAATTATCAACATAGATTTAGTGTGATACTATCTAATAGTCTAATGTCGATTGGTGCAAGGGTGAAAACTAAGTCATACATCGATGTGATGTCTAATATGAGGTAAAGGTAAGGGTTAGTAAATTATACACAC
>JAJOOG010006658.1:0-22920 GCA_029582565.1 Solanum infundibuliforme
CCCCCCCCCCCCCCCCCCCCCCCCCCCCCCCCCCCCCCCCCCCCCCCCCCCCCCCCCCCCCCCCCCCCCCCCAAAATGGTTTCCTTTCTCTTGCTTCCTATTCTTTCTTCTTTGTGTTGGAGGGTGGTTAGGAGGTGAAGGGGAGCAGCGTGGTTGAGATCGAGATAGTATCAGGTGGCTAAGTTTCCTTGTGGTGGTCTTGATTCTTCATCAAGTTTTGGTAGTTTCTTGGAGTCTTGAACTGCTGTATCATGAACTTGAACTAAATTACTGCAGGTCAATGTGCTCATGTTTATTTTAATGCCTTGTAGGTGGCAAAGATAGTTTGGCTCTAAAAATAGATACGGTACTGGCCTTCTGTGATGAAATGTGCTTGAAGGATAGAGCTTCTATCCAAGAAGACGGCAATCAACATCACGAAGAGTTTGGCTTGATTCAACCAATGAGCGGAAGGAAATTGTCCAAAGCTGTACACACTCCATGATGTGCATGTCAGGCATGTTTTGGCATCAGAACTTACTTAAATTTTATCTCCTCTTTTATCAGTGTTTGTCTTGATCCTCTCCATATATATTATGATGTCTTGTGCTCTTGGTCAGGCAGTATGTCTGATAATTTGTTCCTTTGTTGAATGATCCTTGGAAATGCTTGTGTTTTTCATACAATATTGTCAGCCTTTCCTGCATGGGACTATATATTCTCTGTTATGATTGCTCACATACTTCAATTTTCTGTTCAGTATCTTAATTCTTACGAAGCATTGACAATATACTTTATTGTCATTTCCCCCCACTAAATATATTGTTTTTTTTTGGCTGGACTTGTATAAAGTGTTTCCATCATATAGTGTGTCAGCAACAGTTGCTGGTACGGTATTTTACATTGATGCAATTTTTTCTCTTCTCATAAAAGATGGTGTAACAGCCCACAGAAGCTGGTTGTTAGGCCCGAAAGGGGGTTCATTGTGAAACTTACATTAGGCAAATTTCACATCATAATGGGAGGGGAAAGTTAGGGGTCATATAAGGATTCAACTGTTGAGGTGCCTTTTGTGTTATTACCCTAGAGGAATGCAAAAGCCTTTCGGTGGTCCAGAGTGGCCAAAGTGAGCAATACCTTGGGTCCTTGAGCAGCCCAGAAATCTGTCTTCATACTATTTCCCACAGTGATCCATATTGCCTCAAAACACTTGAATGTCCTTTGGTTTTTTATTGTGCATTGCCGCTAAAAGAACACCACCTTTTAACAGGAAACCCTTGACATTTCCTTCCCTGTTGGAATTTTCTTCAATTGTTTTTCTGGTGAATTCCCAAGTTTTTTTGTTGTTTCTATCCACTGATGTCTGTGCTACTGAACATAATGCATATTGGGGCGGGGGTGGGGGGGTGGGGTTGTGTTCATCTGTTGGACAAGCTAATAATATATATTTGTTGTCTGAATCACAATTTTCCCATGATAAATTGCTCACAACCTGATGGAATCTAATTTTATTACATTTAATGGTACCCATTCCTTAAAAATTCCCGATTCAACTAATCCTTGGAGTTCATTTTCTCATAGGTGGATTTCATGCTGGAGTTACTGTAAATAGGGTTGGATTTCTACATTCTTGCGAGAGTGATCTGCATTCCAGCCCCCTCTGAAGCACAGGAGTCAGCTGCATTTCAAATGATTACCCAATTACAGACTATGGCAGACCACACCCATTAGATTTAATGTGGCAAAGAAACACCAACACCAATATTTTTGAATCCTATTAATGGCTACCATACCATAGTACTGTATTAGTTTGTATTAGTTTCATTACTGTCCAGAAGCAACTATATGTGCCTTTGAGCTGATATTGTTGTTTTAGAATATTACTTGGTTGCAACCGTATCAGTGCTTTGAACATTTATCAAGGCCAAATACATAATGGTGCCTTGAAATCAACTCTAGTTTATTGAAATGATGTCTATTGAGCACCTATATGTGTTGCCAGTATTGCCCATGCTTAACTTAGCATTCTGGTTAGCAAGTGTTATGCTGGATGTTCGAATCGAACATGGAGTTTTCGTGTTGCTTAGAACTATATGCCTTCAATGTTAGCAGTATCGGAAGGTAAATACAGTTTAAACACCAAAAGTAGAGAGAAATAAGGAGGAATTTAATCTTTGGATTTGATTCGTCTTTCTTGTGGGAATGGTGAACTCGTTAACCAGCTAGGTGAAATGAACTCAATACTTAGTTCAAAATTGTTAAGTTCCATTTTTGGTTAAGAGAATTGAGTTGTGCTCTCTAGCGTTTGAAGATGATTTAGGTTCAAGGACTATAATTTTACACGATATTAGAGCTAGACCCATTGATGGGCCGCGTTTCTTAATGTTTTTGGCCTTGTAATTCTGTTTTCACATTGATTGACTGAATGAGTTGTGCTCTTTCTGTATGATCTCGGATAATTCTTTTTCTCACGGATAATTCTTTTTCTCATGAGCTAACTTATGAGCTAACCCCTCATAATTTATTCCTGTCTCCAACAGGCAACAACCCATAGAGGAACCAATCAGTGTTTTCTTTTTGTCCTCCTCTTCCTTGCACGAGTGGACTGAGTAAATAGAAAGGAAAATAAAATGAGAATAACAAAAATGTATAAGAAACAAGTCAATCTCTTGGGTCCCTTAATAATCAAAGAAAACCAATGAATGAACTCCAAGTGCACAAAACTAAGATAAGGTAAAGGAAAATAATTTGTAGTAAAAATGCTATTTATTGATAATGTTGGTAATAATATTATCTAGAAGCAATCCACAGAAGGGGTGACACGTGTCAACTTGTAAATCACAAATTGCTAGTCATCACTAATATTATTATCAAGGGACCATGCAAAGTGAAAATAAATAATTCATACCAAGTAGTGAGAGCACAAGAAGAAAAAAGGTATAGGAGAAAATGGCAAGCACAGTAATGAGCTCATTGAGCCTAAAGCCAACTTTCACTTTGGAGAAAACATCAGTGAAAGGGCTTCCATCACTTGCTAGATCTTCTTCTTCCTTCAAAGTTGTGGCTAGTGGTGTCAAGAAGCTTAAGACTGACAAACCCTATGGTATGTAATTTTCTATTCTTGACACTTATTTAATTGAATTAGAGTCTAACTTACATACACAAACAATATTACAATATTTACATTATTAGTGTAGTTTTATTTGTCTTGATAGGTAATTTAACATGTCCATGTTTACTATTAGAATTCCTTGTGATTTAGCTTTTAAGTCGTGACCTTATAAATAGTATATGAAATATTTTATGTTGTCGATGTATATATTCGTCAAACTCTTGGGAAAAGGTGCATATTTACTCATGTATGTAATGACATGACTTAATTGTATCATCTGGTGTATTTTGGGGCTATATTTATACGCTTGTTAGCGAACCGTCTCGTATTTGTCTTTGATGTTAATTTGAGCTCTAGTTTAGATTGAGAGGATTTCAGGTGTCAGAATACTTAAGTAAAAAAGTTCAAATTTACCTTAGCGACTTTGAATATGGTTTAAAATTAATTACCTTGCTAGTCTAATATACTTCAAGTTAGAGCTATGTCAGGGTCAAGGGCTAATATAAGACAATACGTTAACACAAGGGTATGAATATCTGCTAAGTAGAGAGGAAGATAAAATTAAGATAATTAATCCTTGTTCTCTCAACTCTTTGGTGAAAGCAGCTCGGTATACAAAGCATCCCATATTAGTAGGATTCGAGAAAGGGCCGCAGCCTAAGAGATGTGATGTAGACAATCTATCCTAATACAAATTATGTCTATATATTTGAAAAAAACCAGAGATAAAATATTGTAATGCAAAATTAATACTACCTGCTGATTATGAAGTGGGCTTTGTTACTAGGAATTAATGGAAGCATGGCCTTGAGAGATGGCGTTGATGCCTCAGGCAGGAAGCCCAAGGTTTGTTTCTGCTTCTACCTTTGATATATATATATAATAATTATCATTAATTAGTAGTAATATAATATTTCAAATATTTTTTTCAAAATAAAAGAATGTAGTATATAGCAATTGCTTTTCTGTAGTTTATAAGTGTGTATATTTTAATTTATGACTTTTCTAATATATGAGCAAAACATGGTGATGTTTAGGGAAAGGGTGTGTACCAATATGTTGACAAATATGGAGCTAATGTTGATGGATACAGGTTAGTTAAAAACTTCTTAATTTGTTTAATGTAATGCTTCACTAATAGAAAATGAAACAAATAATCTAATACTTTGTGTGATTTTGAAAATGCAGTCCCATCTACAACACAGATGAGTGGTCTCCAAGTGGTGATGTCTATGTTGGAGGTATGACAATTTACTCGAACTTCCTTTTTTAACTCGAACTATGTATATACACAACAACGCTAATAATTAAGTCGTACTCATTTTGAATCTACTGACTCTAGATCTTGATTCACACATGTAATATAATTGCAGGTACTACTGGCTTAGCCATATGGGCCGTGACTTTGGTTGGCATTCTTGCAGGAGGTGCTCTCCTTGTCTACAACACAAGTGCTTTGGCACAGTAGATATTCTTGTTTTGTACTATTTTAAGTTGTATTCCAGATCGCATCATGTAATCTTTTCAAAAATACTTCAAAATATTTCCTGGCATCTTGATTAATATGTAATTGCTGTGATTTTACTGTGGATAATATTACACCTAATGTTGCTGTTTTAGGTTCTTATAATCTTAATCTTTAAGTTTAGTCGTGATTGATTGCCTTCCATGAGACTCCACACAGTTATAGGCTAATCCAAGATTTGAAGTGTAAGGTTCCTGCATCGATCTCAAATTAATACAACAATAATATATGAGTTCACAGACAAATATGTAGTAGATTTCTTAATGCATAGAGCTAATGGGATAATAATACCAACGCAACACTAGATGGTACTTCCAATGCAAATGTTACAAGCAAAAATCTTCATTTGTCTCTGGCGAAGATCATCAAAATTTTGGCTAACAGTACAACCAAAACAAAGACAAAATATGCAGCAAAGAGCTAACACTCCTTTTCACCACCTTAACTCGAATTCTTCAGTTTTGGCTAAACTAACACCTAGTCGCCTAAGACGTCCAAATACAAGCTCTCCTGTTTGCCCAACAGACAACCAGTCAAGCAATGAAGGACGTATGTATCTCCCTCTTCATGCAAAGATGTATTAGTTTACAAGAATATACATCTTTCTTCAAGAATCTATAGTGTACAGAAATGGTTTCATACAAAGCAAATCTGGCAGTGACACTTCGATTTTGCTCATTTCTAATGTAGAATCTCAGATGGATGTCAATGCTGGTTGAGAAATGCTCTGTTGTCATAATCAGTCGAAGCAGAACTCTGATTCATGTTATTGCATCTCTTGAAGTGCATCTTCCTCTAGAAGCTGCGGCAGTGGATGTCTCAATGAAGAAGAGCCTAAAAAACCCGTTGTCTCTAGCACCGATGACCGAACCATCTGCTCAGGCAGATAGATAATGTCATCTCTCCGCCTCCAAAATATTGATTAACAGTGTACAAGAAACCTCTCAATATGTTAAGCTAATAACTACGATATATAAAAATATTATCTTCGTGTATGGGTACTATGACCACATAAATACAATTGCTGTCGCTCAAAAACTATGACCACATAAATGGTCGTAGTTTCCATCTGTTTTCCATCTAAAACAACAGCCTACAACCTCAAGACACCAGAACAAATCAGCTAACGAACATACCAAATATGCAAATAAACTTAGGATATTGTTTGGTTATTAGTTCTCTTTTATCATCAGGTTATTTATCCATTTAAACCTCCCAGGTTATGTTTAGATATTGAACTTGTATCTTACACAATATGACAACTAAAAACTCTTACAAAATGCACCTAAAAAGGAGGGCATGATACCTTTTCTATTTCTTCAGAGAGAAGAGGATTTTCTCTCAAATATTGCAATGCTTTCTCTCGTCCCTGTCCCAGCCTTCATTAAAAGTATCAAGAATCAGTGACTGACTCACACAAGA
This sequence comes from Solanum infundibuliforme, assembly GCA_029582565.1. Taxonomy (NCBI): domain Eukaryota; kingdom Viridiplantae; phylum Streptophyta; class Magnoliopsida; order Solanales; family Solanaceae; genus Solanum; species Solanum infundibuliforme. The sequence continues at coordinate 6,039 of JAJOOG010006658.1, forward strand.
TTAGTAATATAGTAAAACATCAATAAACAGTGCTGAGTCGCATAATATTGGTAATGAACCTTGCAAGACTCAGCTCACTGAAGTATAAGACAAATCTTTGATTAATCTTAGGTTCTGCAACAATAATCAGTTGCTCAGACAGTTTTCAATCACATTGAAAGTCAATTTCTTGCTTATTCTTACTACTTTAAATTATTTCCATCAGCAACCACATAAAGTATGAGGTCTATCAATTCTCCTAAGCTGTTTTCTTTTCATTTGAGTATAATCTCTGACATTTCTAGTACAGCATGTGGAAAATTCCCAGAATCTTGAGCGGTCATGACAAAAATATGCAAATATTTCTGTTGGGATATGGAGTTTCATAAATTAAAAGTTTAGTAAGCTTCTTGGGAGTCCCTATATTATAGGGAAAACTGCAAAATGTACTAACCGATGCTCTCCGTAGTTATACCATGAACCTTTCTTAGCCACCACCTCAATCAGTTCAGCACAATCTAATACACAACCCTGCAAAAAGTCAATTTCAGGAACAGAATTTGAGCCAAACACTAAGGAAAAGAAAGATAAAAATGCCACAAACCAGCTTGCTCACTCCTTCTCCAAACATAATTTCAAACTCTGCTTGCTTGTATGGTCTAGAAACCTAAGAAGGAAAAGAGTAAGACCAATTAGCATGTTGGCACCATAATCAGCAAGAAGATGCAAACAGTAAAAGACCAGATGTATACTGGCAATTTCTTTCATGTTCCTGTATTTGCTAAAAGAGATTTAAAAATAAATAGAGGTCTTCGCTAAAAGAGACCTCTGCGTGGATGCACCACTAACGTAGCTACATAAAGTCTTCAACAATATACACCAATTTACAATAATCATACAATGGAATCACCATGCTTCTAGTGCAGGAAATCCAATAACCATGATAACCTTTATTATGCAAATGTCAGCTTTATAGTTTTAAGCACTGAACACTTGTATAACTGAACCATTATCATATGTTTTCCATTCCACAAACATAATACTGATGCCACCACATTGAATAATTATGACATGAAGCAGTTTTACCTTACTCTTTTGAACTCTCACTCGGACCTTAATGCCCACTTCCTCATCTCCTTTTGCCTGAAGGGAAGAGTAACAATTTTTTCATAAAGAGACTTAAATGAGTGAAAATAAAAAATCTAATAGCCGACTGAGCAGTTCTGCACTCACAGATTTTATCTTCCCTGTAGAACGGATTTCAAGTCGAACGGAGGCGAAAAACTTTAAGGCAATCCCTCCACTTGTGACCTCAGGATTTCCGTAATAAACACCAATCTGATTCGAAACATAGTAATTACTTTCATTCATCAAGTAAAACCACAAGTTACGATGAGAATTATGCTAGTTTATGAAGTTAATCACAATGGAAGCAAGAATGACAAGTTTCCGTTGACAAGATTATCCATCATCTGTGACCTATAGCTCATGGGTTCTACACGGAATCAGCCAATAATGCTTACATTAGGGTAGGCTGTCCCATTCCCTGGACCCTAGTGAACGCAGGATGCTTTATGCACCGGGCTGCTGTTTCAGTACTTGAAAAGAGTACACTGCAATTTCTAAGTCAAGAATACCTTGTATCTTATCTGATTGAGGAATATAAGAGTACATCCGGCTTTGGAAGCATTGCCTGACATTTTACGTAAAGCTTGACTCATCAGGCGCGCTTGTAAACCCATTTGCTGCATCCCAATTTCTCCCTGCACAAAATAAGAGACCATGAAATCAGGAACTGGTGGGAACAATTTAACTTTCTAATTTTTTCAGAAAATTAAAATGTTGGCTTACCTCAATTTCAGCGCGTGGAGTAAGGGCTGAGACTGAATCAATGCAAATGAGATCTACAGCACCTGATCTACACATCCGGTCTGCGACTGAGACAGCCAAAAGTTTGGTTGACAGTACAAACTCTAGTAAGACCACCATGATCACTGACAAGGTTGCTAGCGCAAAAAATGAAAAATCATTTCTAATGGTGTAAACAAGGGAAAAGTGTTACTTTCTAGAGCCATCTCTCCATTATCAGGCTGGCAGACAATCAAATTCTCTACATCTACTCCAAGTGCTTTGGAGTATGCAGGATCAAAAGCATGCTCAGCATCAACAAGCATTGCATTGCCTCCTAGCTTCTGCATAACAAAATTTAACATTTTATAATCTGTCTCACTTTACATGAGAACATTTTTTAGTAATAAGCCTAAGGCAAGTGGTTTCAGTTTATTGGTCACAATAATAAAGTTCCAATGGACACTGGAAGGATTCTAAGTTTGCTTTCTAGACTTCCAAATTGTCCATTATTTTCTTTCCACTTCATCTATAGATATAAGCATATGACTTCCTTTTTCATCCAAATGATCAACTGGCCCCTCCCTTCCAAGTGCAGCCCCATGCCTGTAGAAGTTCCAAACTGATGGGTAGAATAAACCAAACACATACTGCACCTGTACTTCTGCAATAGCATGGAGAGCTAAGGTAGTCTTTCCACTACTTTCGGGCCCATATATCTGTAAAGAAAAATATGAGGAAAGCACTTAGACAACAAATTGCAGCAACCTTGTTAATATTCCACATGCTCATATCAGATGAAAAGTTCAGGATGTAGACAAACATCAGAATCAAATACCCCAGCCTATCAATGAAATAGTTTTCTAACAAAATCACTCTATCAACTGGTCACTATAACTGTTCTATGCATCTTCATGTAGGATTACTTCACTGATGTGTAATCAAAACCAACAATTAGTAGTAATAACCAAGCAGCCAAGCATTTGAAACCAAATAGATGGTGAATAACCAGTAATAACTAACGCATACTGAAAATATAAATGATAAAAGTAGAAAAATTTACACCTCAACAATTCTGCCTTTGGGAATGCCACCACCTAAAGCAAAGTCTAGCGTCAAGCAGCCACTCGGAAAAGTTTCACTGCATAAAGAAGCAGATACACAAATGCTTGTAAAACTGATATAAAACTTTGTAGTCTAACTAGGATCAAAATTTTGTGCAGAATATTTTTCTCCTTTTTCATTTTCTTCTTCTTTTCCCCAAAACATTTCATGTTTGTTCATATGTTTTCTGTGCAGGAAGTTAATATAACTTTTTTTGAATTCAGGAAAAAATTACATACACCAGAGCTCCGCCAGCACTACCCAATCTAGTAACGCTTCCTTTGCCAAACGAGCTGTTTATATCGTTCATTGCAGCATCCAATGCTTTTTGCTGAAGCAGGAGTTAGGGAAGTCAGTCACATGGAAATCTTCAGTAAAGCAACATACAGAAATATAAATACACACACACGTAGAGAGAGAAAGAGATACCCGGTCGAGAAACCGAGCGTCAGAATCAGGAGAGAAAGCGCCATTGATTTTATGGTCAAATTCCGAACGAACCCTAATTCCACGTGCTGGAAATTGAGGACGAGATACTTTCTGATAGAATTTTACTGAAGTTGAGTAGCTTTGGGATTTGTAACCAATTTTGGAGCCAAAAAACTGAGCTTTCACTGGGAAAGTTAACTCCATTAAAGTTTCTAGCTTAAAGCTCCGTTCTCTTTGACTACAAAGTTCAAGCGGATTGGAAAATATTGCTATACTTAAGCTCAGTTCTCCTTGCTGAAGAAGGAGCTTAGGCTATGCTGTCGTCGGAGTTCCATGGCGCCATTGTCGACGTTGTTTAGATATTTTTTTCTATTTTGAAGCCCAAAACGTAAACGTGGACCTATTCTTAATGCCTTACACATGGGCCTATTCTTAAAGCCGAACTAACTTGTGTGTTCAAGTATCTTGCAGACTGAAGCCCAGCACTATTGAAGCTTAGCTAGCCCATTCTAGGAGTCCATCGTGCATGTATCACTTGTTAATATTTAGTCATCATTTACATTTACAGTGTAATTAAACAGATAACCACTCTTTAAAGTAAGGTTTTTTTTAGCATATGGATAGTTTTTCAATTTGTTTGTTACTAATATTTATTCATCATTTGAAATGTAATTGAGAAATAACTTTTTTTTAAGTTGAGAACAATTCGGACAAAACTCAATATGGACAAATTACAGAAATACACACATTTTGTTTCACTTATTTTCATTATCACCTATTACTTTTAAAAATCTCCAAAATCCCTTATTTCTTAAATGTATCCGAGTTGCATATTAATGTATCTGAGCTAGTATTTAATGTATCCGAGCTACATATTAATGTATCTGAGCCAGTATTTAATGTATCCGAGACAATATTTAATATATCCGAGCTTCAATTATTGTATTCGATTTTTTTAATTTTTAAGGGATTAATGTAATTAGAAACTTATTAGGGATAGATTGTAATTTCATATTAAAACTATGAGATTTATGTAATTTATATAATAACGTTGGCATAACCAGTTCACACTCCAATAATATATATATTGAAATAGACCATGATCAGTGAAGTAATTCTAAAAAGATTATTTCCATTCATGATACCTCTTCTTATAAGTTTCTTAAAATTATAATAAAAGATTATTTCAGTCATGCTACATCTTCGAATTCCAACAATATCAATCGGAACTCTTTTTTTTCTTTTCGTATCTTAGCTAGAGAAATGTAATTATTTAAATATTCACATATATATCCTAAGTTACTTAAAAATATATTTTGTGGTTGCCATTTTGGTCTCATAAGATATACTCAAGCTTCTAAATATGACATAATTATAATATATGTTCTGTCTGCGTGTTTATGTATATACCTTTCAAATGTCAAGTGTCATATCTTGGAGCACACGGGAGTTTGACTTTGAAATATGCAAGTGAATCAACCTAATCTCAACAACATATCGAGAATGAATTAGGAAAGAAAATAGAAAAATCCAAAAATCATATGTTTGAATTACCTAAAAGTGCCAAATATCAATATTATATATACTGTAACACTAATAATGTCATAGATGACATATGGTTAATTGAGACGGATTTGAGATTTGAACTTTATGAGTTCTGAATTTTAAGATAACAATCTCTAGTACGTCTAGTAACTAGAGTCTGAATTTAATGTTTGTACAAATTTAGTGAAATTTTCTAAATATATACTCCCTCCGTCCCATTTTATGTGGCAACATTTGACCCGGCACGAAATTTAAGAAATAAATGAAGACTTTGAAATGTTTACCAAACTGCCCCTCAAAAGTAGACTTACTTTTCTCTCTCCTCATAAATGTATTAGAGTACTATATTTAAGATTAAGTGGGACCAACAAGGGTATCAAAGAAATTAAAGGAGAATCGTTAAAGTTTGAAAAGAAACATGTTGCTTACTAGGACATCAAGAAAAAATGTTGTTTTCATCAGATTATTATGGGTGTTTGGTAATAAGTTCCTTTCATTTGGGGATTATATAATACCTTCCCTGTAGAAAAAATAAAAAATCAGATGCACCATTGCTTTAAAGATAAGATCAAAAAATTTATATGGGGTAAGTAGAGACGAATCCAGAATTTCAAGAAAACGGATGCACCATTCCTTTAAAGATAAGATCAAAAAATTTATAATAACAATAACTAAGCGAGCAATGCATAAAAATTACATTACCACAAAAAATATCATTAGTTTATAATTGTACTCGACGAGACTTCATATTTTGAAAACGATCTATAATAGCATCATTACTTACATTTTCAAATATCTTCCACTCTATCTTACAAACTAAACAACCATTCAAAATTTCTTCACCAATGCTATTACGTAGATCATTTTTGATGAGGTTCATTGAGGAGAATGCTCTTTCCACACTTGCCGTAGCAACAAACAAAATCAAAGCCAACTTTACAAGCAAATAAACAAGAGACCAAGTTTGATCCAATTTTGTTTGTGCCATCATCGTAGCAAGATCTTTAATCCCCTTCAAGTTGAGAAACTTGCAATCACACTCTCGAGCATAGACAATGAAACTATCAAGCTGATAACTAAGATCTCGAAGTTCATTATCACCAAACTCACTTTTATAATATTCGGCCAACTTCATTATTCTGCTCTTACTAAAATTAGCAAATGAATCAATCGGATTCAAACTAACCATACCAAGGAGTAAGTCACTAGTCAGAACATCAAAACGATTATTGAGCTTCTGAAGTTGCAAATCAATAACTGCATAAAACACTTCCACACGAAAGTGATGTAAATATGAAATTTTGGACTTCTTACGCTTCAATCTTGGATAGTCTTCAGTCATTTCGGGAACCAAAATATCATGTTTACCACAAAATGAAAAAACCTCATCCATCAAAGAATCCAAATCACTCTTTCTCATTGTTTGTAATCTTCTCTTTGAAAGATTAAGCAATCCCATAGCATTGACAATATCTTGATCTTTCTTTTGTAAAGCTTTGTTCAATTCATTTGTAAGAAGCTACATCTTGAACATCAAATGCAACACAAAGATAAATTCAAATTCTTGAATTTTATCTAAAAGGTTACCTGCCGCAAGTTTATCAAGATCACGTGGAGTATCTTCTTTCATATCTTTAAGCACATTAGCAATTGAAGAAAATATAATCATGAAATTTTCCAAGGTCTTGAAATGGGATCCCCAACGAGTATCACCCGGTCGTTGAAACGTTCTTGATTTAATCCTTGTTCGGTAAGAATTTCTCCAGATTTAAGCAATTCTTCCAACTTCTCAACTTGGTTTTGTCGAAGTAAGCCCCTGCGTTTAAAAGATGTCCCAATAGTATTCAAAACATTAGTGACAATATAAAAGAAAATTTTCACATCCAAATGTTTTTTAGAAATAGCCACAAGTTTCAATTGCAATTGATGAGCAAAGCAATGAATATAATATGTAGACGGAGCATCTTGCAAAATCAAAGACTTTAGGCCATTTTTTTCTCCTTGCATATTACTAGCTCCATCATAACCTTGTCCACCAGAGTCTTGATAGGCATAACGAGTGATCCAAAAGTAAAGAGTAAATTACTTTTTGCAATGATCTTGCGGATGTATCACCCACATGAACAATACCAAAAAAGCTTTCTATAAACTCTCCGTTTTTGTTAACATATTGTAAAACTAGTGCCATTTGCTCTTTATGTGAAATGTCCTTTGACTCATCAACTAATATTCCAAAATAATCACCATCCAAGTCTTTCATGATAGATTTAATTGTTTATTTAGTACAAGCATCCACAATCTCTTTTTGAATTATTGAACAAATCATCATATCATTTTTTGGAGCATATTGTAATATCACCTTTTCCACATCCGAACGATTAACCCCATGAAATTTCAAAAGTTCAAGAAAAAAACCTTTGTAATCAGAATTTTCACTCTCATCATGACCACGAAATGACAATCCATTTCTTAGGAGAAACCTTACCACATCGATTGAGACATTTAAACGAATTCAATAATCACTTTTTGTTTTTTCACTTTGCTTGTGAAGAGAAGAGTGAATTGATTGACGTTGATTCGCAAAATTAAGCATCCTATTCAACATTTGTTATGAATACTATTCACCTCACCAACATGCAATCGAATTCTTTCTGGACCATAGTTCCAATTCTTAAAATCATCTTATGTAAATGATTTTCCCGCATTACCACGACTTTCAAATTCATTCTTGAAGGGATAACAACATAAACAAAATATAGCATCATCATCTATGTTATATTCCAACCAAACATAATTTGGAGCATTAAACCACTTAGGATTAAAATGTCGATTCCTAGTCCCAAATGCTGTTTTAGGATATACACGAAGTTTTGGTTGATAAGCCCCATCAAAATATAATGTCTCCTCACAACATTTCGAATATTAAAATCATATTCAAAGATGGGTTTTCTCCGGGATCCCGTTTGAGAGATCCAACCCCAAGAATACAATCAACATTTAAAGAAGAAGGTGCAATTAATTGTCTCTCTTTGAGCTTCTGGAGCTACATGTGAACTAATACATGGACCGCTACTAGAACGTGGTTGCTTAATAAAAAATTTATCCATTTAGATATTCAAGGATAAATGTTCCTACAAATTCAAATAACTATTCAACGTAGTCACAAATTTAAAATAAAATAAGAGAATCGCATATCTTTCACAATAAAAAAATAAGGGAATCACACCCTTGCAAGTTCAAATAAAATAGAGGAATCACAATCCTTGCAAATCTAACTAAAATAGAGGAATCACATCCCTTTCACATTTAACAATAAGAAAATCACACATTCATAATAAAAAGAGGACTTATGCCTCTTTTGCATTCGAAATCACATATTCATGAAAGAGGAGGAATCACACCCTTTCACATTTAAAAAATAAGGAAATCACACTCCTTTCATATTAAAAAAAATCAGGGAATCACACCCCTTTCACATTAAAAAAAAAAAGAATCACACCCTTCAAAATTAATACTCCCTCCGTTTAAAAAGAATGGCCTCCTTTCCTTTTTAGTATATTTTAAAAAGAATGACCTCTTTCCTTTTTTGGTAACATTTTAATTTCAGCTTTCCACGTGACATGTTTAAAGCCACAAGATTGAAGGGCAATTTAGTACATTTGACATAACTTTAATTTATGACCACAAGATTCAAAAGTCTTCTTTATTTTCTAAAACTTTGTGTCAAGTCAAACCAGATCACTTTTTGTGAAACGGAAGGAGTAATATAATATGAAACACATTCTTTACAAGTTACATCCGCAAAATATGTAAGTTTGAGATAATTAATTATAATATATATATATATATATATTTTTTTTTTATATCTTGTTAGCTTGTTTATTAAAAAGAGATCATAAATTAAAATTACCTTAAACTTTGACAATGATGATTTCTCTAAATTCTTGACTTGAAGTTGGAAACTTGAAGCTTCTTATTTGTGTGGAAAATAAAAAACAAATTTGAAGAGAGAAAAAATATATTGTTGGAACTTGGAACTTGAAAAGTGGGTGGGAAAGAAACTTTTGAAGTCTTTGACTTTTAGAACTTTCAGAATTTAGTTTCTTTTTTTAATGAAAAACGTGTTTTTAGTTAATAAAAATAAATTGAAGCAAATTGGGGCTGCTTGGGGTCAAACCTGCAACATTTGTGTTGAAATCTTGCAGTCGTACCAGTGAACCATCTAGCCATCTTGAGAACGGGTTTCACAAGTTTTAATTTAATATATTCTTTAATAATTATAGAAGTAATATATCGAGTTTAGTCGGATGACCACGGATTTTGGTGACCCAAAATTTATACATAAATTCCCCCCTGGGGTAAGTATTATATGGTAAGGAAGTTTAATTGATTTCAAAATGTTTAAAAGTGTTTTTTTTTTTTTTTCATATCAGGGAGTCATTGCTTTTGCAATACTTAAGAAAATGAGAGACCATAAGAGGACTGAAAAAATGGAGACTGAAATAGCCGATCTCCAAGAGCATTGAAAAAAAGTTGGGATTACTCTGAATTTTTTGAGGAAATGGCTAAGAAGACTACAAAACTTGAGACGGAAGTTGCCGATCTCAAGGATTATAAAAGAAGTGATGGAATTACAATGGATTTTCACAAATGGAGGCCTAGCTTCAGTCAGTTCAATGTCTATGGAGTAAGTGTAACTGTTGAGTTTTACCTATGCATGGCAATGGCGCGGAGCGGGTCTACATATTTTGGTTAGTTAATACAATGTTAAACATTTTTCGTTTTTAGGGAGTGGTGTCACGGACTTAGAGTCTTACTAAAGCTCCGTGCGGCACTTGAAAACTTACTCACTAATCTTTCAAGATCTTGTAAGCTCAAGTAAGCCCTTTATGCTAAGATCGCTAAGAGAATGCAAATAAAGACTTAGAGAGTTTTGGAAGAAGGTTTTATATTGCTTGGAAGATTGTTTGCTTCAAGCTTGGATGGTGCCTTGCAAATGAGTGACACCTCTATTTATACTACCACCTAGGGACTAAAGTGTAATTTAAAATTACTTTACAAGTCCCTAAACTATTTACACTTCGGTCCATTTTCTAGAATTCTCTATACATTCTAGGATTTTCCAAAGTTTTCTAAGACATCTTCTAAATTATTCTAGGGCCTTCTTGAAAGTGTTTAGGGGCTTCTAGAGTTCTCTATAAACCTCTCCACAACTCTAGACTCTTCCGCCCCTATTCGGATGCCAAATTTGACTGTGAAGTGGCGGGACGTGACCAGGGGCGGATCTATTTCGTTGGAAAAATTACACGGTATATATAGGATCAATTTTTCGATTTATATGTATATACCAAGTGAAGAACCCCCTGAACATAAGCTAAGGGCTTGGTTCAGTGGTAAAGGGGGTTCAAGAATTTGCAATATAAGTGCTGGCTGGCCGGTTCGACTCCCTGTAACAACGTTTTCCCCTATATTTCAGCAAATTTTCATTTAATTTTCTAAATAAATGACAATTTTGTTTTGTTTGAAAGCCTATTGAGATTTATACTATTTTATTAGATATAAAAAATAAATTTATTTTCCATTTTTATAAAATTAAGTAAACTTATAACGTTGTTTTCATAATTAAAATTAAAAATATATTCTCTCATACTCATTTTCAGTCAAACATTTAATTTATATTTGATTAAGGAATAATATAATTATAAGTAAGATTAAATAAATAAGAATTTTAAGTCAAACATTTAATTTATATTTGATTAAGGAATAATATAATTATAAGTAAGATTAAATAAATAAGAGTAATCATTTAAAATTTATAAATAAATGCAATTTTCCCGATGTTTTTCAATCTTGATAATTATTTTCTCGACGCGAATTTTATTGCTACAATATGATTGGATTTAGAAGTATTCCTTAGTTAGTTTCAAAAATTAAATAGCGTTTATATACAACAATGACAGAGACAAGACCCATATAATTTTAAAAAATACATTCTCTCATACTTATTTTAATGTTATGTCAAACATATACTTACTCGATTTTATTGTTTGTGTTGAGGTAGAGTTGAATTTTTTTTTAGTTGCTTATATCTTATTCGACCCATTTATATTTGACCCGCCCTGCCCACCCCGCTTATATGAATACTAATAGTGTGCTTACTTATCTTTTTGAACTCCCTCGATAGAAATCCTGCATCCGCCACTGGACGTGATAGGGAGTAGCCTACATATTTTCTAAGGAACCAGAAAATGCTGCTTGGAAGTGCAATGCTGTTGTTGATCTTATGAAGGAAACTTCTTCCAATAGAGGATGGAGGTTGCTGCTATGAAAAAAGGATGGGTAAGAAAGAAGGTTAGGTATCAGTTTGAATTCTTGTTGTCTTAGAATATTAGTTGGTTGCAACCAGGGGCGGATCTACATGGAGGTTAGGGGGTGGGTCACCCGACCCCCTTCGTCGAAAAATTACACGGTATATATAAGGTCAAATTTTGTTTTTATGTGTGTATATATTAAAATGAATCCCCTAAACACATGTAAAGAGGCTAGCTCAGTGGTAAAGGGGGTTCAAGAATTCGCTTGGACGTCATGGGTTCGATTCTGCGCAACAACACTTTCCTAAAATTTTTCTTGTTTTCTTCATTTGGAAAATCATATAGCAAGGCTGAGATGGGCTCAACATTTTTGGGCTGGAGCTTTATTGTTTTTTTTTTTTCATTTTTTAATGTTATTTCTCCTTTTCAATATTCATTTTTCGAATTTCTAAGGCACATTATTATCATTTTTGTATTTTATTATTTTTGTCTCCATTGCTCATTTTATTTTTACGTAACTCTCTTTTTATATACTAATTCAAAGGAATTTTTTAAAACTATCAATTATTCTTAAACTTTAAATTGAGATAGAGAAAAAAAACTTTAAAGATAAGTTAAACTTAATCGAACGAATAAATTTGAAAGACATGATTATTCATCATATTTCTTTCTCATTTTTTCAGTTCTATTCTAGAGAGACGTAAACTACATTGATATGATTTATTCATTTTTTTTATCAATGAAAAACCTTATAAATTGAATAAATGAACAAAAAATTGGCGATGCCATTTATTTATCCTTTTAATATGCATTATAATATTAGTAACTCAATCCCCACACATTTTAAAGAGTATTAAACAATTTTTAAAGTAACATATGATTGAATGAACACTAATTTACTTTATTTTAAAAATTCAAAATAAAGTAAAATAATAAAAAATTAAAGAAAAAAATCATTTTTAAAAAAAAGAATCAATGAAGCATAGTAAAAGTAGGAAGAAACGCTAAATGCGGCATGACAAAGCAAGTTATATTTAATGGATTAAGGATAATTTTTTTCTTTCCTGATCCGTTTTGCTCCATTTTCTTATTTACTTCTTATAAGTTGAACCCCCTCCATGAAAATCCTGGCTCCGCCACTGGTTGCAACCATATCAGTGCTTTAAACATTTATCAAGCCAAATACATAACGGTCCCTTGAAATCGACTCTAGTTTTTTGAAATGATAACTATTGAACACTTATTTGTGTTGCCAGTATTGCCCACGCTTAACTTAGCATTCTGGTTAACATGTGTTATGCTGGATGTTCGAATCGAACATGGAGTTTTAGTGTTGCTTAGAATGCTTCTAGTGTAGTAGTATTGGAAGGTAAATACAGTTTAAACACCAAAAGTAGAGCTATACTTAAGCTCAGTTCTCCTTGCTGAAGAAAGAGCTTAGGCTATGCTGTCGCCGGAGTTCCATGGCGCCATTGTCGACGTTGTTTAGATATTTTCTGTTTTGAAGCCCAAAACGTAAACGTGGGCCTATTCTTAAAGCCCAAACCATATACATGGGCCTATTCTTAAAGCCCAACTAATGTATCTTGCGGACTGAAGCCCAGCACTATTGAAGCTTAGCTAGCCCATTTTAGGAGTCCATCGTGCATGTATGTTTATTGGATCGCTTGTTAATGTTTAGACTTTAGTCATCATTTACATTTACCATGTAATTAAACAGATAACCACTAAGTAAGTTTTTTTTTTTTTTTTAACCATATGGATAGTTTTTCAATTTGTTTGTTAAATTTATTCATCATTTGAAATGTAATTGAGAAGTAACTATTTTTAAGGTGAAAATAACATTTGGACAAAACTCAAACAATAACAACGTCTTAAAATAATAATAAAAGATTATTTTACTCATGATACATCTTTGAATTCCAACAATATCAAACCGGAACTTTTTTTTTCTTTTCGTATTTTAGCTAGAGATATGTAATTGTTTAAATATTCACATATATATATATCCTAAGTTACTTAAAAATATATTTTGTGGTTGCTATTATTGGTCTCATACGATATATTCAAGCTACTAAATATTACATAATTATAATATATGTTCTGTCTGCGTATTTATGTATATACCTTTCAAATGTCAAGTGTCATATCTTGGAGCACACGGGAGTTTGACTTTGAAATATGCAAGTGAATCAACCTAATCTCAACAACAAATCGAGAATGAATTAGGAAAGAAAATAGAAAAATCCAAAAATCATATGTTTGAATTACCTAAAAGTGCCAAATATCAATATTATATATACTGTAACACTAATAATGTCACAGATGACATATGGTTAATTGAGACGGATTTGAGATTTGAACTTTATGAGTTCTGAATTTTAAGATAACAATTTCTAGTACATCTAGTAACTAGAGTCTGAATATAATATTCGTACAAATTTATTGAAATTTTCTAAATACATATATAAGAATTGAGTCAAAGTTATTGAGTTTTGTCAAATCTGTATATTCAAAGTCTATAAATTTGAAAAAGCTTCAAAGAAATTAAAGGAGAGTCATGAAAGTTTGAAAAGAAACATGTTGCTTACTAGGACATCAAGAAAAAATGTTGTTTTCATCCGATTATTATGGGAGTTTGGTAATAAGTTCCTTTCATTTGGGGATTATATAATACCTTCCCAATAGAAAATAAATAATAAAAAATCAAATTCTCAGTTAGACTTTTGGCTCCATATATTATAAACCAACCTAATTAATCCTATTCCATATTTTAATCATTTTCTTTCGTACTATGTATATTTCTTATATTATTATGATAATAATAGTTGATTGAATTAATAGTCTTTAATATATATAATAATAATGTTACAATTGTTTGGTTGGACTTATTTTATTAATATCTTAAGTGATTAAAAAAAATGAAAACTATCATATGGTGAAGCTCGTGTGCAAGTGAAAGCGAAAGAACCGCTCTGACTTGTTTGATTTTCTACGATTGAATACGTCTTTTATTTGCTCCAAAATATTACTTAAAATGTACTATATAGGCGGCTAAAGGGTAAGACTGTTATATGTTCGATGTGAATTCAGATATAGAGTCTTTAATTTCTATTCGTACTCATCACAATACAATAACAATAATAACAAACTTAGTATAGTTTTACAAGTGAAATTTGAAAAAGATTAGACATATGAAAACTCTACTTATATTTTATTTTTAAAAAAATTAACAAGTATCACTTAATTACCACCATTGGCTAATATATTAGTATTTGAATTTCCTTAAGTTATTACTTGCTATAGTAACTTTTATAATTAATGTGTGAGTGTGAACATAAAATATACTCTGTAATTAGTAGATTACGCGTGGAATCTGTAGGCAAACATGGAATTAAAGATGAAATTAAGTCAGCAAATCTTGCTGAGCAAAGAAGGATTTGAGTGTTTTATTTTCTTGATTGTCTTTCTTACCTGTAATTAGCTATGAGATGAAAGTGATAGTTAGATTAATTACTCATAATTTTTATGATAGTTAATTACATTAATTACTCGTAAATATTTGTGAAACAATATTGACCATCCTTAATCAATCTTCTTGTTTTCTAGTACCTGTATTTTTAATTAGGAAGTACTCCTTTCTAATACTATTAGGTGGAAATACTTAATTTTAATTAATTTTCATATTCTTTAGTGAATAGTTTGGAAGACTTAAATTAATTAAATAAGTTGATTACCCCGTGTGTCACATTTATGGAATAGGAGTATGTAAAATTGATGTTTGGCTCTTGTCATCTTCAATGAAAAATAATACAATTGACTTGTATAGTTGTATATGATTTTATTTTGTTTTTAAAAAAGAAAATTTATTTCATTTAAAGAATTGTACTAAAGGAAGGGTCGACAGCTAAGAGTTTTAAAAAATGATTGGTTATTTTACATTGTTTATTGATTAGACATTCCAAGGGAAATATCATGAGGGGAAAGTCAAACCTTCACAAAGTGTCATTGATTTTACTATTCCAAAGATTATAAAACAGCTCCTTATTAAGGGTTTTTACTAATATTTTCAACGGGGGTGGTTCTATCATATTGATATGGAAATAAAGTCATGGTTAAAAATAAACAAAAAAAAGGCATATATTAGATGAAGTGATATGTTAATGCTCTAAACATACTCTTTTAGAAAAAATAATGTGCACTTGGGTCAAAATTGATATTATATCATGTTATAAAATATTTTAGAATTGTTTTAGTTAACATGTAATTGGTATCGATGCCAATATTTCTGATTGACGGTATGAGTTTTGACTAATTGCCTTTTGCATGCTGATTGATTTACAATCTTGCAGGTTTGACTCAAAGCGGACAATAACATATCGTAATAATAACGTTTTTTTAATCACATGGAAGTTCAAAATTAAAGTAATTATAGGACAAAAATAATTAATGATCTTTTTTCTTTTTCTTTTTTGGTTTGCTTTTTACAGACAGGAGTGCCTCCTAATTAAGATTATGAATTTTATGATACAATGAATGTATGTGCAACTAAATTAAGCTTATCCAAATTTCATCTTTAGAGTCTTTCTATTTTTCTTGTCAAATATGATGATTCCACTTTACCATACGCAATTCCAAAATGGGTATATATTTTTGGACAAAAAGAAGATTCTATATTTGGTGTATACAGTATACCTTTCACTTCATGTCCAAGAATTAGGCATGCATATCTATGATACAATGCATGAAGCACATATGAAATAAATTCGATCAAATTCATGAACAGTAACTTAATATTGTTTAGGGGACCCCAATGTTCAGAGAAAGTACAGTAGCCCCCCCCCCCCCGCCCCCCCTCCGCGCCAAAAAAGAAAAATAAAATAAAAGACATAAGATATTTACGCTTTTTCCCCACTAGTAGCGTAGTCATAAATTTTAATTTGATTAAACCAGTTGTTATAGAGTCATTTTCGCCATTCCACTAGAATATAAGTATACTATATTTCAGAAGAAATCATTATATCAAAAGTTATTTAATCTGGGGATGGACAAGGACGGCGAATATACTGTTTCATTGAATTTTTTTACTATACGAACACTAGATACTTATAATAAGTAAAAATAAAAAATGATACCACTAATCATTATAGTTATTTATTCACCTTCAAATATCGATATCGCTTACAAGATGAAGATGAATGCAATAAAAAATAACAATGATATGGAGAAATTATTCCAATCTAGGAGACAATTATATACATTAACCACTAGGAAAATATCATTATTGGAACATGCATACATGTATTGGAAAATCTAGTAAACTTATATTATTCTAATCTAATATATCAAAGATAACAATATGAAACTAACAACTTAAACAAGACTTTCCATATATCATATCCCACATCTAAGTACAATATTTTCAATAATTCTCTCAAAAATCAATAATTGTTCCATATAGTAGGATATCCCACCTCAGATAAAAAGCTAGTTTCAGAACTTCCTTCACCAAAGCTAGGTGAATTTCCTCCTTTTATATTCACAATATTTTGGGCAGGATTAATAATATTATTACTATTACCTTCCATAATATTATTCTTGGTACTCAAATGACTTAAAACAGCTTTAATTACTTTGTTATCACACGTAGAGGATGTTGCAGTGGC
>JAJOOG010006659.1:0-17306 GCA_029582565.1 Solanum infundibuliforme
AAGGATTTACATCAGTTATTGAGACAAAATATGCATTTAAGGACACTAAATCGATCAAAATAAATCCCTAAATGAGTCCAAATTGTGGACTCATCAACACCCCCAACTTAAACTTTTGCTTGTCCTTAAGTAAACTCAAGTTTAGCAGTTCAAAAAGGATGTCTCAAACAGTGCTTCACAAGACTCAATCATGAATGTACACACAAGACTCAACTTACTCATGAAAGGATCAATTGTGTACTGAAAGACTCAAGTTGTGACACACCATTATCAAAGATTCTCAAATTGACAATACTTGCTTCAATTGCAAGTTCAAGCACAACAAAAGTGTTCAAATGCCCTCACACAAAGAATGATTCCATTTTTACACACAATGGTTTAATCATTTAAAGTTATGGAATCAAATGCAACGCTCACACTCACAAAGATGAACATAATGCATGCTTTCACTCATAGGTTTGCCCATATTTTCCAATTAACAATTGCTTAAGTTCACTCAAGATCACAGAAGTCATTTCAAGGCTGGTAATGGGGTTGAGTGTAAGGGTATGGTCATTTAGACTCGGTGACTTTTATCCTCATGAAATGTGGTGCTCACAACACTTCCTTTACTCTTCTTTCATTATTTTCTTTAGTGCTCATAAGTCATCCCATTATTCACTTTCCATAGATTGTTTGGAAACCCCATGTCTTTTTGTATTTTCATACTTTATTCCATAACTTATTTTTATATCCCCTTTTTTCTTTTTTCTTTTTTCTTTTTTATATATATATGGAGGGGTCCCATTTTTTTTCCAACACCATGGGTTAAAGGAGACTTTTCTTGCACTTCTTGACTTGCCTTCCCTTTTTCACCAAACCTCCAACTTAGGCTTTTTGCCTAAGTTGGCTATTCAATCAACCATAAATCATGGAGATTATAGGTAGTGATTAAGAAAGATCATGTTTTCATCAAGTTTCTTCCAAATAAGGGTAAGGCTCAAAGGGTGTTCAAAAGAGGTTCACACACACTCACAAGGTAGGCCAGAAAAGAGGTATAATGTCAAATTGGCTCACACTCTTCAAAGTTTCCTAAGATCATATCATTAGATCACATCACTTCGTCAACCGGACCAACGGGGAAAATTCTAGGTGTCAGCACACATGGTTCATAATAAGCTCAGTACACACGACTTTGACAAAAAAGTCAACCAAGACTCCACACTTTTACCTGTGTGCAACGATCATCATAGGAGAATCGATCTGATAATTGGCTAGTCACAACGAGATGCAAAGAGTTCACATATTGTCTATGCCACTTCAATTGGCCTCGTCGTAGCTGTGCATTAATTTATGTTCGATTAGGAGCACTATTTGAGTCATCGGTATTGATCAAAACCGATACTCAAATTTGCAACAGAACAACTACATTCAAAGTATACAAGAGGCGGCAATTTTTTTAAGAAGGGTCAAAAATCATTTACAATTAAAAGCAAGGGGACACCAGCTGAAACCTTCCACAAAAAGCAGTGTATACCACAAATTTAGCTCAAAGACCAATATATAAAAGAAACTAATATGCACAAACGTGGGCCTTACCCCACCACAACAAAAATCATTTCACCTCAAATGCAAATGAAAATATCCAAAAGTAAAATAAACTAAGAGAGAGAGGGAGTTAAAGAGAGGATCCTGTCTATGCAATCGCTCCATTTGTCTGGGTATTAGTGCCCAGTGCATCAGTGCCTGGAATCACCTGAGAGGTAAAAGCACTACCAGACCCACTAGGAGCTGCCATAGAAGTCTCGGTCCGTGATGTCGGATCTCCTACTGCATGTTTTTCTCCCCAAGATCCGGCAAGTCCCTATAAATCCTCTCTTCCTGTATCGCTATTTTCTCCTCATCAGTCTCAGCATCTGACTCATCAACTACTGCTTCTTCCCTGGTTGCATCTCTGATGGTAGCCGAAGCGATCTCTGAAGTCTCAGGAGCGTCCAAGTCATCTGCAACCCTTATTAATGAAGTGAAGTCGGTAGACATCAGATATTATATGGTTTTCCTCAATTTTGCTACCTTGACTTTCAAAACCCGAATCTCAAAGGTTACCCCCTGCCTGATTTCACAAGCTTCAACTCTCATAGTGAGAGTGTCAATAGAAGTCTACAGAGGTGTCAGTGCAGCTAGAATCACAGCTTCAATCCGGTGGCCCTCACGTCAAAGGGTGACACAAGTGTAAGTTATCAAAAGGGGTTTTGTAAGCAATTATCAACAGAAGTAGCAAGAATATAAAGATGCGAAGTAGGGAGACATGATTCTTAGGATGTGATATGAATATGGGCTAAAATAAACAACCGCGTAAATGCTATTGATAGTAAATTGCTGAACATTTGTAACTAAGCTACACTTTAGTGGGGGTAAATTTTTTCTCGAACAATTTACCCCGAATCAAATCGGTTTCTTTCGAACACCGATTTGCAGCAATTAAGCACAGCCTTCACCTTAGCCCATTCAGTCTCTCGAGTTGAATGTGTGGGAGAAGGTCTAGGATTCACTCTCTCGACCTGAACACATGACCACCCTATAACCACAGGCTATCGATTTAGTAGTTTTGGTTTTAAAACCTCTCTATCTCTAGCAAGCCAAAAACACGAAGGTGAAATCCTATTTGCAACTACAATCCCATTCAGTTCAAACACAACTACTAAATGAATTCACATTAAAACAATAAATTTAATCCATATTCACATAATCACATCCCAAGAATTGAGGATTTAGCTAAACATGATAAAGAGATAGAAATCAATACTAAAAAGTGTTTCCATCAAATGGGTATGATAGAAAATGTTTTTAAACACGTCAAGGATGAAGATTCTTCAAGACCCATTTCCAATTTCTTGGAATTGTAAACCTTCAAATCTTCAAACCTAAAGAACAATGTCTCAAAAAAACTGTAAAAAATGAAAAATGTCTAGAAATTCAATAATAATTCCATACTAAGCTACAAATTTAAATGGGTATTTATAGTTTTCAAAAATTTGTGCTATGAAGGACCACTCGACGCAGTTAGTCGGGATCGCTGATACACTCGGCGATCTGCCCTTTGGTTTGGTTCATCGCCTTTCAGCTTTTGCCTTCAGCATCTCTGCGTTTTGAATCATTAGGCAATATGGTGTTGCTTCGCGGAACTTTTCCGCGACGCGCCAACTAATACCTTTCATCGCCAACTTGATCTTTTCCTTCTGGGCTCTGCACACTAGAGGTTTGGGAGAGGTTAAGGCAATTCGGCGACTCACTTAATGCATTAGGCAATCCTCAGGCCTTCATTTCTTCATTCTTTCAGCCACCTTGTTCCTTTTTTGTTTAATAGGGTCCATGCTTTGTCTCTCAACTCAAATACCTGAAACTTTAGGATTTACGTTAGTTATTGAGACAAAATATGCATTTGAGGACACTAAATCGATCAAAATAAAGCCCTAAATGAGTCAAAATTGTGGACTCATCACCCATACCTTAATTCATCTCCTCTCAAGCTAGATAGGTAGAATCGAGATTAGGATTTACTCTTTCAAGATAAACCCATATCAACCCAATAACTACAATCATCAATTGAAGGCTTTGATCTAAAACCTTTTTTTCAAGTAAGACTAGAATTCTAAGTTGGAATTGCATTTGCAACTACAATTCTTAGTTTAAAACATAGCTGTTAATTAAACCCACATCAATTAAGCATTTAAAATTAGTAATTAACAATACCCATAGGCTAATTCAGCTCATAATCACATGATCATACCCCAAGAATTGGGGTTTTAGCTACACATCATAAAAAAAAAAAGAAACTATTACCAACTACATTAGCCATGATCAGAGTAAAGGTTCTCAACTCTTTACAATGGTCCAATTTGATTAACTTCGAAAACCCACTTGCAAATCTTCAAGTTTGAGCCTCAAAAGCTTAAAAGTCTACAATGGAACTCAAAACCTAAGAGAAAACTCTAATTCTAAAACTTGGGGGTTAGGTTCTAGAAAACTACTGAAAATTTCTTTTCAATTCAAATTTATAGTTGCTTACTTTTAGGCCTGAAAGTCCATTAGGCGGAATATTCGTGCCTTGCCGAGTGGTTCGGCGATCCGCCCTTTGCTCCCTTCATTGCCATTTTGAATTGGTCATCAGCTTCCCTAGTATTGTAACTTTCGGTGATCTAACCTGTTGTCGCAGAGTATTTTGGCATTTCACCGACTGCCCATTTCTGTTGCAAACTTGGTTTTCCTAGGGTTGGCATGCTGGAACTTTGAACGAGCTAACGAGTCACTGGGCGGTTCGCTCAATGGTCTTGGCGATATCCAGGATTGCTTTTGTCCACCTCTGTTGTTTTGCTCCTTTTGGCTTGGTATTATCCTTGCCTTGCTCCTTAGCTTACATACCTGAAAATCGATGTTTTAACATTAGTTTATAGCATAAATTAGACATTTGAGGACACTCAAACCATCAAAACAAAGCCCTAAATGAGTCCAAATCACGGACTCATCAACACCTCCCAACTTAATCTTTTGCTTGTCCTCAAGTAAAACTCAAGATGAATTGGTTCAACAAGGATGTCTACAAAGAGTGCTGCTCAAGACTCAACATAAATGAACACACAGGATTCAAACTACATATATAATGCTCAATTGTGCAATCAAAGATTCAAATTGTGACTTACCATTATCAAGTGTACTCAAGCTCAAAGTACATGCTTCAATTGCAAGTTCAAGCTCAACAAAGGTACTCAAATGAACTCACAACAAAGATGATTCCATATTCACACAAAAAAATTTAAAAATTTAAAGTCCTAAAATCACATACAAATGTCAAACTCAAAAAGATGAATACATGCATGACTCCAAATGTAAGATTGCCCTTATTTTGCAATCAACATTCGTTTCAGCTTACTAAAGATCACAAAGGTCCTTTTAAGGCTTATAATGGGGCTGAGTATAGTAAATTTACGCTTAGTGGCTTCTACCTTTATGAAGTATGGCCTGAAGATCACTCTTTCTCCTTCTCTTTAACATTCAAACATGTTCAAACTCCATACTTATATTAAACTAAACATGCATCACTGGATACCTCATTATTTTTCATTTTTTTCACACTTTATTTCAAAACTTTTTCTCTTTTTTGGTCTTTTTCTTCTCATTTTCTTCTTTCTTTTTTTTTATCTGGAGGGGTTCCATTATTTTCAAAACAATCCATCAAAAGGGGAATTTTTCACAATTCTTGACTTTCCTTCTTTTTCACCACATCCCAACATAGGCTTTTGGCTTAAGTTGGCTATTCAAACATACCAATACTTCATAAAGTTTATGGGTGATGGGATAAAGAGGTAAAAGTTGGTCAAGTTTTTTCCAAGTTAATGATAGGCTCAAAAGGTTCCAATCAAGGTTCACACATCTCACTAGGTTGGCCACAAAGAGGTATATTGTCAAATTGGCTCACTCTTCAAAAAATTTGCCTAAGATTATTTCAATTACTTGCTTCACTAAATCAATCGTACCAACAGGGAAAATTCTAGGTGTCATTATTCACAATGTTCAAGGTAGCCTCACCAGACAAGGAATTGATACATTTAATTAAACAAGACTCTACACTTTCTAGCTAGCGTGTAATGTTCATAACAAGAGACTTATTCGACAACCGGCTAGTCACAACGAGATGCTAAAAGTACACATATTCCCTATATAACTTAGTTTGCCTCATCGTAGCTGCACATTCATTTCGTTTAACTAAGAGGACTCTTTAAGTCATCGGTATTGACCGCAACTGACACTCTAATTTGCACAAAAACAACCACAATCATACACACAAAAGGTGGAAAATTTTGAAAATTAGGTTCAAACCCATTTTCTTATCAAAACAATGGGCTACAATTTATCAACAACCAAGATGTATATATAACCCAATAAGCTCAATATTCACAAAACAAATACATAATATTCACAAAACAACTTAAAGGAGGTAGGTATGGAAATAATTCACCCCACCAATAAAAAGATGCAGTTGTCCTCAAATGCGACTAAAAACCAACAGTTAATTAAACACAACAAAGAGGGAGGTAAAAGTAATTATCCTTACAGGCTAGGTCTGGTGTGAAGTCTGCATCTCAAACACTCTATCTGTCGGGGGATTAATGTTCGGTATCTCATCATAGTGAAGTAAAATCACTGCACTTCAGCTTGTCCACATCCTTTATCAATCTAATAATATCGACCTTCAAGGTCGTCACAACTTCACTAGCTCCCGGGCCCTTCTCTCACTCCTCAACTCTCACGATCACGACATCTTGGGACAACTTGTGGATATCAATCTCAACTCTGAGGGTTGTCAAAGCAACAACAACGACTCTCTTGATCATCCCAGGAATAGCAGACTCTAACTAAGAGGCACGCACATCAGCAGATTGGGACAAATGCCCTATCTTAAACAGCATCGCCTGAATGATTGGAGATCTAATAGTAGAGGCAGCAGTAGGTCTATGGGAAGGAGGTGCAGCAGAAGTGCCAGGAGTATCGGAAGGAGTGGAGATAGAAGTACCTGAAGGCCCAGTGGTCTGAGAAGGCATGCTCGCCTCTACAGGTATCATATCAATGTCAACCTCCAGGGATGTGTCCACCGGGCTTCTCTCCTACTGTCAGCCTTGTCCCGCGTGTACTCAGTATCTATACAATAGATGTCAGTAAAAGACGTGGGTGTTATCTCGACATCCCTCTTCTCATCTAGTAGAACTCTTGCCTGTCGACACAACTCGATAATCAACACCAGAAATGAAAGAGACGTTTGGAGCTCATTGGCCCTCATGGCCATCTCCTGCTCAATTATCAAACCTAAATTGAGCCTGTTCCTAGCAATAATGGACCCAAGTAGGCTGCCTTTAGGTGGCGGAAGATAGACTTATTCTGTGATGGCATGATCGTGCTGCTGATAAATTAAAACAAATATCTAGTTTCCAAATTAAGATCCTTCTTCTTTATTGGCACTCCGACCTCAATCCACTTCGGGGTTTTTCCTAAAAGAAGAGGGGCCAGCCAACCTTTGTGGTCATCCAGAGTCTTTGTCTTGATCATACTCTGGTATTCATGCATGAAGTCGGTAGCATGCCTAAACACAATATATATATAATCGCTGTTTCATTTAACCTTCTATCCTCAAACCACCACAATGTCCACCGGTTTAAAGGAACAAACCTTATTCTCTCCTTGAGGCACCAACTCACTATAAGTTGAGTAGAACTCCCAGACCCAAGTAGGAATGTATGGGCCACGGGGATTTGGGAAGACCTCAAATCTGTGGAACCGAAGAGTGTCCCACATTCCTGGATGTTTGTCCACCACACCATATGTGGACAATCTCTTTTCCTAAAATATGGTCCGCAATCCCTCGACCTATAGTCTATTGCATGACTGGGGAAAAGGACCCTGTATTGGTGGCGTCAGGACCATAGTCAGTGCTGGAGCTGGAGAAGGAGGAGTCTGAGGCGCCAAGATCCTAGACGGATCATGCATCGCCTTAGAGTAAAGCTCTAATCTACGGACCTGTATTAGCTGGTCATCATCAGCCTCAGAGATGGAAACCTGAGAATCCTGTGACTCCCCCTCATTGTCTGATGAGGTGAGGTGAGTCTCGTAGACTCCCTCATTGTCAGAGCTGGCCTCTGGTGTCTCATCCATGGGTGCCTTGACTTTGCCTTTGCCTCCATTTTTAGGGATTTTTGTCGCCTTAGCCTTGGAAGCAATTGCTTCCTAATCTATAATGACTCCCCGTGCCTGCTTTCGGGATGGCATGAATGACTCGTCTAACTGTTCGGCGAGTCGCCGAATCACTTTGGCGAGCCAAATCGGGCTCTTCAAAATTTCCAACACAACTTTTTTACGAATTCGAAGTTGGTCGGCGATGTCCAAGGCATTTGGCGGATCACTGACAACAATCGGCAAGCTGGAAGTAGCTCGCCGAAAGTTACATTGTATTTTAAGGATTTAGGGTCGCATAAGAGAGTTCATGAAGAACTTTCGGTGAGTCTCCTAGTAAACTCAACGAGCTCATGCATATCATCGAAAGTTACAGAACAAATACTCACAAACTAGATAAAAAAAGGGCGAGCTAGGGGAACTTAGGCGAACTGCCGAACCACTCGCCGAGCTCGACCCAACTCGCCAAATGGCCCTTCGTGCCAGTTTTCACCCCATTCTTCAAGCTCAAGCCCATAGCCCAAGAAATCAAAATTAAGCACCTACACTAGGAAATTAAAGCAAGACCCATGCTACCCATCCACTAGAGGTACTCAGACTTCCCCTGATTTGTACAAAATGGGCCATGGATGTCTTTTGCCTTAAAATTGACGTCTACCGCTCCATCATTAGGAAAAATACGACATTTAGCACAATCCGATGTTGCTCAAACTTCACCCCACTAGACCCAACATATATTTAACACAACCTCATAGTTTATACTCGATTTAAAAAAGCAACGAGACGGGAATCATTATAAAAGCCCGATTAATACTTATTTCAATTAAAATTAGGCAAATAAACACTCCTATGATGATTACCAAACAATATTTGATAAGTAAATACCAATTCCATTTTAGTTCAACTACATATGGAGTTTGGGGAAAACCAACCTTTATGCTAAAAAAAGTTTAAATGCTAGGCGATTAAGAATTCCACAATCCCGAGTAAAGATCCCAAGCGAAAGGAGAGTAAAAGTGGGAAAATATGAACACTATAATATCTGTGTGAGAGTAGGAGAGTTGAAAATGAGAGTAAATGAAGCAGATTTTAATTTAAAACCATTTGCCCCTTTAAAACTTTTCAGTTCGCGCTCCCTTCGATGGAGTAAGTCGAACGTACAGAACCACTCGGGGATGTGAGGAGTAGTCATTTGGGTAACCGAGTTTTACAGAACTCCCAGCAATATGGGGGTTCAAAGAGCAAACAAAGTCGGGCTCGCCGACTGATCTTTTAGCTTGCTGAGTTTTACAGAGTTCCCCATCAAGCTGGTTGATTCAAACGGTGGTCCAAGTCAGACTTGCCAACCTGTTTTGGTGAGTCACCGACTGGACTTTTGGCTCTGGTGTTTTCCTCTTTTCCAACACTTTCATTTTTCAACATGAACAATCAACACTCGTTACTCCAAAAACAAAATTTAAAACGTTAAACACTTGGGTTGCCTCCCAAGAAGCACTTTATTTAACGTGGTCGCACGACGGCAAGAACAATTCAAGCTTAATTTTTGGGGTTGGCATATGTGTCACTAAGCAACGCTCCATTTTGTCATAGATTCAATTGAGTTGATATTTGACCCATTTCTGTCTCCAGCTACTTAATAGAGACTGAATGAGAAGTCACCGTCTGATTGACAGTTGAGATATCCTCCTTTATCTCTTTCAACACTTTGTTCGACCCTTCGATCTTATTGAGATTTCGTGCAACCATGTCTTTCGTACGAAAGTTCTTCGGGTCAACTCTTTGCTCTTTAGGCTTTTGGCATTCATGAGGTGGGACATATCTATCCTCGTCACCATCCCTTTAATTCTAAGTAGGATTACGATCAGGCCATTCCCTGTCACGATCTCTCCATTCACCATCTCTATTCCATCACGGATTTCAACCCGGTCTTGGGAAATTTGAACGAAATCCTCCTCTTTGATTTGAAAGGAAGTTCACTTCCTCATTGTACAGTGCTTTAACTTGTGCTTCTCGGGGTTTACTCAACCAACACCCACAATATTTACACTCTTAAACCCACTAACCATCAGATTTTTTGAAAAAAAAAATAAGTTGGCTCATCATTTTGGATATATTTTTGTCTCTCTCTTGATCCTTCTGGATCTGCTCTTTTACAATCCTTAAATTTAGAGGAGACACCTGGACCTCACGAGTGTACCACGCTCTATTTATCTTGCTCATTCCATGAAGGAATTGAGATGCTACTTCATAGGGTTGTTGCATTATTCCTTCAGGAACAAGTTTATCAGCAACTTCTTTGTTCATCGAGTCAAGACTCCTATAGAAATATTTATGCAATATATTGTTTGGCAGTCTGTGAGTCGTACAATGAAGTACCAACTTCTTAAACCTCAGGCACGTCTCGTGGATTGATTCACATTCCAAATATTTGAAGCCTTGGACTCTATCTTTTAGTGTAATCATCCTTGACGGGGAAAAAATCTCATATTGAACGCTGTTGTAGGTTCATCCCTAGAGGTGATGGAATCCCTCGGAAACTCATCTAACGATGTGGTAGCTTCAACCATCCAAGAGAATGGAAACAACCTGAGATAGACTGATACTTGTGATACATTCTTGAATGAGAACGTACCACAAACATCCACAAAGTTCTGAATATGCTCATGGGGTCTTCGTGGGCCAGCCCTCCATATAATCCTTTCATTTAGAGGAGCTATTTCATGCTAGTAATATGGAAGACATCATTCCCTTTAGTTGGAGGTAGATATATTGCCCGAACACCACCCAATTGGATTGGGTCAATCACATCGTTCATATTTCTAATATCGTCTTGGTGGCCCACTTGGCTACCATTTCTCCCGTTCACGCTCATCTCTTCCGGTGTTACAACAAAAACCAATACAAACACAAACCAAAGTAAGTGTATTGAAGTATAACACAATAAAATTACAATTCAACTTAAACAATAAAATTTTAAACAACACCATCCCCCGATAGCGGCGCAATTTTGATTTAACGGTTCAAGTTCACCTCATCTGATTCTAGGTGTAAATAATAGTTACCTTGCATAAAATCTAATGAAGAGTTGGGGTCAAAGCCAGAGAGAGCGGTACGTGTCTAAATTCAGTTATGAAGTTATAAACTGGTCTATTCGGATATAGGAATGAAGTTTATCGAAAACATGTAAAAAATTCTAAGGGGATGAAAATGAATGTCAGATGGGGGGTTTGGATTGTTAATAATCAGCTACAACACAATAAAACACGACAAAAATAGAAATATAGAGAGGACTTCTCAGGATGTGATCGATCATAGGCAAAATTCACTATACGAGTAAATGAAAACAATAATAAATAGCTAAATATCAGTGGGTAGGCTAGACTATAAGTAAGATAGTTTGCTCTCGAACAAGTATCATCATTCCAGTGATTTCTTTCGAACATCCACAAGCTTAGCAAATAAGAACATCCCACGCCTTAATTCATCTACTCTCTCGAGCTAGATAGTAAGAATTGAAATTAGGATTTACTCTTCCGAGCTAAACCCATATCAACCCAATAACTACAATCATCAATTGAAGGCTTTGATTCTAAAACCTCTTTTTCAAGAAAGCCCAAAATTTTTAGTTCGAATTGCATTTGCAACTACAATTCTTAGTTTGAAGCAGAGCTTTCAATAAAACCCACTTCAATTAAACATTTAAATTAATAAGTAACAATACCCATAAGCTAATTCAGCCCATAATAACATGATCACACCCCAAGAATTGTGGTTTTAGCTACACATCATAAAAATAGGGAAAATATTACCAAATACATTAGCCATGATCTGGGTAAAGGTTCTCAAGTCCATAAAATGGTCCAAATTGAGTAAAATCAAAAACCAACTTGCAAAACATCAAGTTTAAGCCTCTAAAGCTTCAAAGTCCACAATAGAACTCAAAAACTAAGAGAGAACTCTAACTCTAAAACATGGGGATTAAATTCTAGAAAACATCTCAAAATTTCTGTTCAATTCAAATTTATAGTTGATTATTTTTTGGGCTGAAAGTCCATTTGTCGGAATAAATCGTGCCTCACTGAGTGATTCGGGGATTCGCCCTTTTCACCTTTCATAGCCATTTTTAATTGGTCATCAGCTTCCCAGTAACTTTGAGAGATCCAACTTGTTGTCACAGAGTGGATCGACGATTTTTCGACTGCCCATTTTTGTCACTCACTTGGTTTTTCCCTAGGGCTGGCACTCTGGAACTTTAGGCGAGCTAAAGAGCTGCTCGGCAATTAACCGAGTGGTCTTGGCGGTCACCATGATCGCTTTTCTCCGCTTTTTCAACTTGTTTTGCTCCTTTTTTCCTCGTAATTCCCTTGGCTTGCTCCTTAGCTTGAATACCTAAAAATCAATTCTTTAACACCAGTTTATAGCATAAATTAGGCATTTGAGGACACTAAAACTATCAAAACATAGCCCTATATGAGTCCAAATCTCGGACTCATCAGTCTTGCCTAGAAAAACTTTGCCCTAAATGAGTCCAAATATCGGACTCATCAGTCTTGCCCAGAAAAATTTTGTCGATACTTAGGAAGACCATGTCCATTGGACCTTACATGAGAGGAATTTTCATCATCATTTCTAGACCTCTTTTTCTCCCTATCTCTTCCTTTTAGTTTCTCCTCTTCAATCTATTGGGCTTGAGTCATCAGATGAGCAATAGCCATATCACCAATGAGCATGGCGGTACTACATTCTTTAACATCTAGATCTAACACTCATGACAAAAACTTACTCATTCTCGAGATAGAGTCGGCCACTCGGGATGGAGCATATTTCTACAATTGAGTAAACCTCAATGCATATTCCATAACACTCATTTTACCTTGCCTAAGGTTAACGAACTCAAGCACCAAAGCCTCTCTCATCTTTAGAGGGAAGGACCTATCAAGAAAATCAGTTTTGAACCTTTACCACTCTATGGGACCCCTACCTACCGGTCTAGCCTCTTTCCATTGATTAAACAAAACATGTGCGACCCCCTTGAGTTGGTAAGTGGCCGAATACGCCTTCTCCACCGAAGTAACTCCCATAATGTCTAACACCTTATATACCTAATCTATAAACTCTTGAGGATCTTCCTCAAATTTGGAGACAAAATTCTACAGGGTTCATCCTCATTAGATCCATCACTCATGACGCCGCCGTACACACATTTGGGTTTACGGGGTCTACCACCTCTCTATTGGCATGGGCCATCACAGCTTGAGCCAACACTTGGAACGCCGACCTAAACTTCGCATTTGGTTATCTCCTCACCTATAAGATCAATCAGAGCTTGTGGAGGAACCTCATGATCAACATTGTCTCCCTCCATCCTTCTAGCATCCATTCTAGTAGTCATATCCTGAAAACCATCGAGCACGGATTAGGAGAAAGACCTTATAGAGTTAAACTCCATGGCACAACTTAGAGAAGTGAAGAAGTGAAGTTTCTTAAACATCTAACAACCTCTCATTCATAAATGTGGCACTTCACACTTATGAACAATACTATACTAGATGTGGTTGAGACATCCTAGAACCATTCTAAACCTTGTTCTCTGATACAATGTTTGTCACGACCTAGGGTACCTCACAAGACTCCGAGAATCCTCATAAAAGCCACTTAGCATATCATAACATAAGATAATAAAATATGGGTGGAAATTCAAAACAATTTCCAATACAATCAAAGTCTCATAAAATGAAGCGGAAGTCATTAACATTTGTCTAAAACCATCAAATACTTGAATAGTCTTAGAGACACAGCTCATACAATAGTTTTAAACATAAAATGAAACACATAAAGGAAAGGTGATCAAATCCTCGATGCTATGAGGACTCACCAAATTTTCACTTGCTTGCTCTACTAAGATCCTAGCCACGATGATGGAAGTCAATAGCGCCGGACCCTACATTTGATAAGAATGTCGGCAAGAGTATGCGTTAGTACAAAAATGTACTAAATATGATGGCTAGCATCAATCATCAACATAAGAATAAGATAGGGATTAGTAAACATAACTTATAAACCATAATAATAAGAGATAACAACATAAGTCATAAGCGTATTCAATGCACATAAATCATAATATCATAAGAGGAACACTTCTCAAGTAACCTCAACTTGTTCTTACTCATTACATAAGTCATCCACCTCTAACCATACATTTCAAGGAAGGCAACTCAATTAACAATCCAAGCTAACCTATCATCATACAATCAATCTCACATCAAAATATACTTAAAATACCTCTTTGAAGTAAAGCGTGTTTCATCATAACTATGCTACCTTGAGTTAGGGATTCATGCCTCATGTTCATACTATTCTTGGAAAAGTACTTATTACTAGTCCAAGACACATCATTACTCATGAACGGTTATGATTCACCAATTCAAGGCTACTAAGGAAAAGCACCTCAATATGCTAGACCAAGCTATCATGGAAAACACCTTACTATACAGGTCTAAGCTACACAAGGAAGGGTACTATTGTTCAATCCAAGCTATCATGGAATGGTGTGGCCTCACCAAGCCAACCTATCATGCAAAGCACTCTATTATGCATAGTCCAAGCAAACCTTTGGAAGGGTATGATTTCATAAGCTAAATCTATCCATGACATCTACTACTCAAGCTACCATGCATGTTCTTGTCTTGCCTAGTAAAGCTTTAAAGACATGGGGATTCGAGTTCACATTATTTCATATGGGTCATGGGTATTCCCCTTCATGCCCATTAATCATAATAAGAACTTTGGAAATCAGTTCTTGTTCAATTCTAAGGGGTATGGGAAATCACGTCATATCCTTTACATATGGAGGTCAAGGGTAGTCAACTCTAGCCTCATCATTAATTTAGAATGTGGTCTAGATTCATTTTAGGTGAGCAAGCCTTTCAACATAGAATCATTCTATGTGAGTAAACTTTTCACATTAGTCATTCATACATTCCTAATATAGGTCATGTGGGTAAATCCTTCCACAACAACTATATATACAATTCATTAATTACATAAGCTTCACTCTCAAAGCCATAACATTCATAGTTCATCATATTATCTTTGCTCTCAAAACCCTAGAAATAAACATTCATAACTACAAGCTTTACTCTAAAAGCAATATTTCACGTAATCATCATATATGCCTAGGTCTCAAGACATTCTAATCACATGCTTCATTCTTAACCAATTCAAATGAAATATCATCATATAGGCTCAATAGTAAGAACTACTAATCATGATTAATCATGTATACTTTAATTTAATTTAATTCATGCCTAAATGCTCTATTCTCAAGCAATTTGCAATGCGTATCATCAACCTTAGAAGATTACATCTAAATCCTCAATTTCCCCTTTCATGGTGTAAAACCCAATTACATCAATTCTAGGTTAAATCAAGGGTTAGGTGATGTTCAGCGTAATCAAAGACACAACTTCCAATTCAAGTGTCAACGATCCTGTGTAGTAATATAGCCCAACCGAATAGATTGGGGTCGAGTCCCAAGGGAGCGGTTGGTAATCGAGAATTAAATAGAAAAGTAAAATTAAATTCTAATCAATCATAGCTATAAACATTAACGAAAACAAAAATATTAAATCAAAAAGTGACACGAATATCAATTATCAATAGGAGGTTTGTATTCACCTAATAAACCAAAAATAGCAAAACTATAAAGATGCGAGATAGGGATACGAGATTCTTGGGATGTGATAGGAGTATGGGATAAAATAAACAACCGGGTAAATGCTATTGATAGTAAATTGCTGAACATTTGTAACTAAGCTAGACTTTAGTGGGAGTATATTTTCTCTTTAACAACTTACCCCGAATCAACTTGGTTTTTCTCAAACATCGAGTTGCAGCAATTAAGCATAGCCTTCACTTTAGCCTATTCACTCTCTCGAGCTAAATGTGTGGGAGAAGGTCTAGAGTTTCCTCTCTCGAGTTGAACCCACGACGACCCAATTATCACAGGCTATTGATTTAGTAGTTTTGGTTTTAAAACCTCTCTCTCGAGCAAGCCAAAAATAGGAAGATGATATTGTACTTGCAACTACATTCCCATTAAGTTCAAACACATCTACTAAACGAAATCATATTTAAACAAAAAATAAACTATCAATTAGTAATACTATAATGACCCGAGAGAACGCCTTAGCTGTTACCGGCGTATTCGACCTCTCGGAGGTCTTATACAAGCCCTTAGCATTCGTCATAGCATTTATCATAGAAAATAGCGGAAAATTTTAAAAAATATCATAATATAACACAAGACTTAAAAGTCACCTCATTTAAACATTTAATACAAAATCGGAATACTACGTCTCAAGGAAGCCATCTTAAAACACGACTACAACACAAGAGGGACATAACCCTTACAATACAAAAGAAACTACTATCTAGTACATCGAACTTAAGGAAACTCTTCAACATAAAGGTCCTTGAATCTTTAAGGACATACCCAAACTTGGGAATAGTAAGTCAAGCTCATCACTTCTAGGAAAAGGCCGTTTAGCCACCACCACCTACACTTAGTGTAAAAACATGAAGAAGAATGATGTTAGTACAAGAATGCACTAATTATGATAACCATGCAAAACATTCTTTTAAAAGAACATTTAGTTGGAAACCATGCATCATGCCTCTTTTGAGAAACTTAAAGAACATTTAGTACAGTAGGCACAATATAAACCACATACATAATCATACACATGAAAACCATTCATAATAGCACATAGAGCCACTTATAACATTTTAGGCATATTCAATGCATACAATACATTACCTTCCTCTTTATCTTATCTCCTTTCCTCAAGCAACCCTTAGGGAATACTTGGTGCAAGGTATCACCTTAAGGTTATCAAGGGTGAACTTACATATAGCCTTCATCAATCCAACCACATATATTCGTAAAGTCATAAGCACACCATAAGACATATTATTCACATAGGAACCATCACCTAAGACAACCCCTAAGTCACACTAGTGCAATGTGCAAGTAGCATCCCATAATACTACTCACACCAAGGTGTTCCTAAGAAGCCACCATAGGCTAGGCACATCATGTTCAACAACTCATAACGTCTTCATTTAACATTAGACATAAGACCAACATACTTCATAACATCATATAAGGACTCATTCCTTTACTACATCATTAGTCATAGCCCATTTAGTTCATATCATAGGTAAACCATCCTCACAATCCCTTCACAAGCTCACTTGGGCAATGTACACATGGAGTCCCATAACCCCACATATACTAAGCAAACCCATTAAGAAGTCATAAGTGTAATTCACATGCATCATACTACTTCATGTCTTGATATAATTAGAGTCAACCTTAACATGCTTTCATATTAACATACATAGACCATAGTGTTCATTACATAAAGAGCCTAATCATAACCTCCCTTAGAGTCAACTTGTGCAATGCATAAGTAGGGTCCATAGTCCTACCTACACTAAGTAACTCTTCAAGAAATCATGACTAGAGTTCATATTCTTATCTTAGTTCATTTCTTAACTTTCGGGAGACATTGCCATAACCGACATAGACCATGTGAGCTACA
>JAJOOG010006660.1:0-20870 GCA_029582565.1 Solanum infundibuliforme
GAAGCCTCTGTTAGCCTTTTGCAGACCCAACCGAGTGCTCCCCTGCTAAGAACCATTCTCCTCATGTGATGCCTAGCATCTTCAACCCAGTCATACCATACTTCAGCTTTTGATCTAGACTCCGTGATGTCGTAAGACTTCCCCCCAGATCTGAAATAAACTCTGTTGTCCATCTGAACAGCAATGGAGTTTAAAAAAAGAGAGAAAGAAAGAACGAGAAAGAAAGAAAAAAAAAAAGAGTAGTATTCCGGTGGAAGAAGTCCACCGGAGAAAAGAAAAACCACCGAAGTCCAGAAGGGACGTCAGAAGATTGTCTCGAAACTAGTGCCTGGGAGCATTTTTTAGTGCGGAAAGCATTGGGAATATATCCCTACATTTGAATGACGGGAAAAACAATAATATGGCCATTTTGATAAGGAAGATTCTGAATTAGATCCGACTTAGTCATCTCACTAGTTGAAAGCAATATGTTTTAGCTGTACAACTGGTTAATAATTTATTTTCTCCTTGCTGCAGGTTCACTAGTGGCTTGGTCATGCTTTTCCGCGGAGTAGATTTAAATGATCATTGTTCTTGGTGCCATTATATGAGTTGTCTACCCACTTCAAGGTGGAGCTGCAACACAGAGCCTGTTTCCTGTATGGTAAGAACTAAGAAGTTACTGAATTTCTCATTTTCACAAATCTGAATAGATCTCCTTCACTGTCGTGATATGAAAACATTCATCTTCCAATTCCATAGTTACAGAACTCAGGTTAGGAAAATGGGCATCTTCCATAGGATGTAAAGTTGCACTACTATACTTTCAATAATAAAAAAAAAATCTTCTTGTCGAAATTTTAAGACTTTGTGTGTTAAGTCGCTTAGACTTCTGAAAGCAATCATGCTGTATTAGATGTTTTGATGTTTGTGATTTGGCGAGTTGAACTTGATTTTATTCTTGCAGTCCGAGCAAACGAGTAACCAGCTCACATTGACATGCTCCAACAGTAACAAGACGAGAACATATTCATTGTCGAATCCAAGTACGTCTAAGATCCAGGGACTGTGTACTCAGCTGTGCCGTTGAATAGCCATCACTTACAATTTGTTTGTAAATTGATGTCATTTCAGAAATCTTACATAACATTTGATCCAACTGTTATTTTTGTTTGTATTGGACAACTTTCTTATATAGTATAAAAAAAGAGTTCATATTGGAAGCTTTATACTGTCAAGTGTCAATAGTGAATCAAATAGTTATTTAAATAACTTGCTGAAATGGTTTATGATCCTTTTGCTGTTGAGAAAAGGGAAGTGGGTTTACCCTTCGGGTTGCCTAGTGGTTTGGGCTTGAGATTTTCATGTTGGAGGTCTCAAGTTCGAAACCCCTTCCTAGCGAAAGTCAAGGGTTTGCCTTTTGGGTCGAGCCCATCGCATCGGGCTTACCTAGTGCGGGTTACCTTGCTTATGTGGTTTGCGAGTTATTGCATAGGAGCGGGGTTTTACCTTGTGCGCACCCAAAGGATAGCGGCTGCGGGTTTTTCTTGTTATAAAAAAAAAAAGGGAAGTGAGTCGGGTTTAATTAGGCTGGTTACTTAAGTTTCATTGAGATTGGCCTTTTATCCTAGTAAACGATGGTTTTTATAGATATGGCATTTTGGTAAAACAGAAATTTCATATCATTTACAATAAATACAACAAGAACTAATCATAAATTTTGATTTCAAGTCATAGCTTTCAAATGCTACATGTAAAAATGGATCCCGTAATATCTTAATTTCAAATTTAGTCGGACCAGGATTCGATTGCACATTTAAAAGGAAAAAGAGAAAACTAACCAAAGCCCCTTCTAAAACCAAATCCCCAATTGCTTTTTTACTTTCTCTTCTCTATATACACACATGACATCTCCAACTATCTCAACCACCAATTTCTAGCTCCCTACACACAACAAAAGCAAAACCATGGCGGTTCGCGCCATGAACAGCTGCGTAATTTTCCGTTCCGCCTCAACGCCGCCGCTCGCCGTCTCCCGCCGATGCTGCTGTCTCCGTCAATTAACAGCCTCTTCTCGACATAGAAACCGTTCGAATTCACATTCATTTCTCCGTTGTGCACCTTATCCTCTCAGCCATGTCACCGTTCGTAGCTATTCAGTTCAAAACCTCGTCGAAATGGTTATGGAAGAGCTTGCTTCTATACACAAACGTGGCAGAGTTCGTGCTACTAGCAAGTACCTTCTTCTCATTTTGTAGTACCGTTATGAATTCTACTGAAAATGTATTTCTTTTTGGTATATTAATGTGTATATAGATACATATGAGCCAATAAGTTATAATACATACTTGTTTTTTACCGTGTCAATTGAACGCTCCAACTTACACAATGATTATCTAGACACTCCAAAGTTTATGGGTCATGTTAGTGTCGGGTGTCCACGAGACATAGCTTGGACGAGTTGGAGTGTTTAGTTGTTGGCTGAGACTAAGATGAGGTGTTTAGATGTTCACTCTCAAAGTTTGAGCGCTTATTTACCAGTTGAGGCCAAGTTTGAGCATCTGTTTATGTAGTATGTCTACATATAGTAGACATATTTTATAGATAATTAGCGTCTATATATATATATATATATATATATATATATATATTTGGATAGTGGCTGTAATTATTTTGGTTGAGTGGCCAAATGTGTTAAAAGCCCTTAGTTTTACACGATTTTTTGAGGTCTAAAATCAGGAGTGGTTATTGTGGAATCTTTTATAGGCTGGAATTAGTAAGCACAGGAGAGCTGCTTGAGGACAAGTTGAAGAAAGGGACACTACAAAAAGGATTATTGCTGGAGTTCAAGAAGGATTCTGAAAGGTTGTTGCTAGCAGTTGCTCTTAAACCTGACGGAAAAAAGAATTGGATGGTCTCTGATCAGGTGTAAATAGAAATACTTAAAGAGTTCGTTTTACTGGATACCAGGCTTATTTGCTGTTTAGGCGCTGATGCATTTTTAGTTTATTTTATTGGTTTTTAATGATGCAGAATGGGATTACAACCTCCATTAAGCCACAGCAAGTGACTTTTATTGTTCCTGGTGCTGAAAATTTTGAGCCCACAGAAATATCAGAATTTGTACAGAAAGCTCATGATAACTTGGTTGGTTGTCTCTTGTTGTTTAATTGAATTTTCTTGCTACACGATAACGAGACACAATATACAGTTCTGTACTCTTTTTTAGGATAAAGAATGAATTTTTTAGTGCCCACTGATAGGATCCAGCACTGCTTGAATTTGCATGGAATGAGCTTCTTGAGAAAAATAAATCAGTAACAGTTCAAGAACTAGCTGAGGTAATCTCTCTGGAAGTCATGATGTCGACAGTGATTGTTCTTTTAATGACCTTTTTTTGTCCTACCAGATGATTTTTGGTAGTGCGGAGCCTCTTGAGACCTATTGCGCCCACCTGCTGTTATCAAGAGATGAGGTGTACTTCGCAGTTCTGGAGTCAAAAGGTCTTTCTGTATATGGACCTCGGACTGCTAACCAGGTGATACAATCTTCCATCAGCTATTTTGGTCAACTGAAAATGCATCATCTGTTCTCATTTGGTCTTAGATGACTGGACATTTTCTTGTGCTCTATATGTTGTTTCGTTTCCATCTCTGTTATATATATCATTTTCTCTTTTATAAGCTTTTTCCTATTCTTTTCTATTCTGGTATTTGTTTCTGAGATTGTTCCTGGATTGAAGATACGAGATAGGTGTGTTTTGGCAGATCTTGATTACTTTCAATGGAACATGATTTGATTAGATTTATATGAATGGGATTATCTTTGTAATCTGATAGAATCCATTCAGGCAATCTGCTCAAATGTTAAATAATAGGGGCAAGCACATGAACTTCCACCTGTGTACAAACTAACTGGACAGGAAGATGTAAAGTCCATCCGCATATTAGATAAGAAACTAATGAAGGGCAGCCCGGTGCATAAAGCATCCCACATTCACACAGGGGTCGGGGAAAGGCCGCACCCCACCGAAAGATTGTGATATAGACCCTAATGCAAGCATTAATGACTGCTTCCACGACTCGAAACTATGACCTACAAGTCACACAGAGACAATTTTGCCATTGCTCCAATGCTCCCCTTCATTCGATAAGAAACTAGTAAAACCGCAAAAAGATTACATTTAGAGTTTCTCTCTTTTATAGTCATA
The DNA here is from genome assembly GCA_029582565.1 of Solanum infundibuliforme. Taxonomy (NCBI): domain Eukaryota; kingdom Viridiplantae; phylum Streptophyta; class Magnoliopsida; order Solanales; family Solanaceae; genus Solanum; species Solanum infundibuliforme. The sequence continues at coordinate 4,190 of JAJOOG010006660.1, forward strand.
TATATATAGATAGTTATTTTGATACCTGTATGTTTAGATAATTTTTGAATTATTATCGTATAAAAGATCATAGGTGGATATTAGTGTTTAAATCTAGAGAGCCTAAATAATTGTAACATTTTTTCCATCAGTCTTATGATGTAGTATTAATAGAATGTAACTTTTATGATAGTAAGTTCATCAAGTATTTTCCTTTACACCTGATATTTCAACACCAATGTCTTTTAATATAATTTATGTGTGTGTATTAAATGTTTGGGTAAGATCAATGAATTATTCCTCTTGCCACTACCATGCGCAACACACATGCATGCGTACTTGTGTGTTTTACTTGTTCCATCAGTTCATAACATTGTATAGAGTTACCTGAAGACTTGCCTTTGAAACTTCCCATCTTTCATGGTTGCTTCGCTAATATTTTCTCTCTGTATTCTTACTTTGCTGTATGAATGCCTCATTTTGCTTATCTCTCTTCAATGCAAGTAACTGCCTGGCCTAAAAATTTAGGTGGATGAACTTTTGCGAAGGAAGCTTGCTAAAGAGGCCTCAGAGAAGGAGTTTGAGGAACTTATACAGCTTCTGCGATCTGCTAAACAAATGCCTCCTCAAGACAAACCCCCAAGATCTTCTTGGAAGGCTGAAGAGAAAACTTGGCACAAGATAGAGTCTCTTGAAGCTTTTGCCATTGATTCTTGTAAAAACGACGATCAAAAGAAAACAGCTGGGATGGTAATTAATTACCTTCTTAACCTTTGGATATTGGATATCTTGTCAAAAAATAAAAAAACCTTCGGTTATTGAATGAAAAGTCTCTTGAATTTATTTGAGAATCACAATTATTATCTTTGTTAAGTTAGGCTATGTTTTTACTGCCATCTGAAGGACTTGTGCTGCTTTTCTGTTGAGTTGCTAGGTTATGCACAGCCTTCCTTTATCAAAAGGTCGGAAAACTAAAAGAGAAACCTGTATCATGTTGTTTGTCTTCCTTTCTTCTAGATTTTGAAGGCCATGGGACAGGCAAAGACTTCATCTGCAGCAGTGAATCTCCTCATAGATATTGGGTATTTTCCTGTACATGTAAATCTCGATTTGATAAAGTTGAACCTCCCTACTGATCATCGGGATGAGATTCTGTCGGCCGCAGAGAGTCTTTTGTCTACATCGACTGACCTTGATGAGGTATTGTTGCCTTTAAGATTTCTACTTGTGACATCAACGTATGTATCTATATTTTTTCCATTCTGGCCGTTCTATTTTGCCTTTGGACTGGGGTGTTACAGATTGAGTGTGGATTCCTCTGAGTCTAGCTTTTTTGGTGTTGCATTTTGTAAAATTCCAAATTCTTCTTATTTCATGGTTCTTTTGTACTTTTGGTGGAAGCGAAAGTTCCATTTGTATAGAGGATTATGACAGTATGTTAAAACAAGATAATTGAGCCACTGAACACCATAATTTCCAGTGCTGTCTTAGTGTGACGTCAATGAAATAATTTTGATTTATATAAAATCCAAGTTCTAGCAAACTTGTCACGTTCTTGATGAGTGGGAAGACTTGCCTTAAAAGGAGCAGTTGTACATGGAGCAGATGAAGTTTTTATGTCAGAAAACATTTTTTTTTATTTGTCTCTTTGCCTATCTGTCAACATCAAAGGTGTTACATGCTGATTAAAAAGTTTGTGTGCGCGCACAGATACACAGAGAGGGTGGGGGGTGGGGGTGGGGGGAGATGTGACCACAACAACATACCCAGTGTAACAAGTGGGGTAAGGGAGGGTAGGATGTACGCAGACCGTATCCCTACCTTTGTGGGTAGAAAGGCTGTTTCCAATAAACCCTCGGCAGAGAGAATATGTGACCATTAGCTTTATTATTGCTCCCGAGAAATTGCTCCAGTGGCTTTAGAGGAGAATTTGGTCAAACTAGGATTCTAATTTTTTTTTCGTGTGACCCGCCCTTTGGACCAATCACAACCTTCTAAACTCGGTGAATAATGGGCCCACCCCTCTACCCTTCTCCACTTAAATACCGGGCTTCGCTTTGCATGTTGTGGGGCTTGAACCTGCGACCTAAGCCACAAATCCTCCACCTTTTGCCATTCAGGCTAGGCCTTGGGGGCTGGTCAAACTAGGATTCTTGATTTTAAAAAAAGGTTCTATATTAGAAATAAAGGAGAATTTTTTTAAGTGGAATTCAACGTCTCTTTTTTTCTATTTGTGCAAAACTTTTGGTTTCACTGAAAACCTTTTGGTTTGTCTAGAACCATAATAGAAACGTTCATTGCCTAAACAATTCTGAAGCATTTTTTATTTCTAAACTCGTTCTTGTCCATTTTTTATATATCTTATCAACCATTGATTTACTGTTGTTTTGGTGCTTAGGCTGATAGAATAGACCTGACTCCCCTGAAGGTTTACGCGATTGATGTTGATGAGGCTGATGAGGTGCGTTATACATTGTGGTTTCATGGGAGAATTATGTCTTGTGTGCTTTGACTGTGTGTTGTTCTAAAATGCAATTTTGTACAGTATAATTCTCAAAGTTCCTAAAGCGTGACTATTGCAGCTTGATGACGCATTGAGTGCAACAAGGTTGCAGGACGGCCGGATTAAAATTTGGATACATATTGCAGATCCTACTAGTTTAGTTCAGCCAGGAAGCATAATAGACAAGTACATCGTCTTATGCCTAAAATTTTGATTTCAGTGATATCTTTGTGAGGTATTATTTTAATATTGCTTTCTTTGCAGGGATGCAAGAAGAAGAGGAACTTCAATATTCTTGCCTACTGCAACATATCCAATGTTCCCTGAAAGGTTGGCCATGGAAGGCATGAGTCTGCAGCAAGGAAAGCTGTGTAATGCTGTTTCTGTGTCTGTTGTGTTGCGTTCTGATGGCAGGTTAGTTATTAATGAGAATTGTACTGAGAATTTTGTTGTCCGCTATCCCATCAGTTCTGGTGTACAGGAATTTGGGGATTTCAATGTTGGATCCTGATTTACTGTATCTCTATTGGGTGTATTATGGAGAAGTTTCTTAAATATTCATTTAGGGTTGCTTCTTGGCTTAACCTTCTGTATAAAAATGATATATGTCATGACCTGTCAATTGTTTGTCTCATTTTCTGGATCTTGAAGTTGATATGATATCAGGAACTTATTATTTCAAAGAGAACTGGTTTCTAAATGAAGTCATGCTTTGGATTTAAAAATTTTAAGAAATGAACATTTTAGAGAAAATCATTAACCTAATGGATTTGGCAGCATTGCAGAATACTCGGTGGAAAACTCAATCATCAAACCGACATATATGTTGACATATGAGAGTGCAACGGAGCTCCTTCATTTGAATCTTGAAGAAGAGGTTGAACTGAAAATTCTTTCTGAAGCAGCTGCACTCCGGTTAAGATGGCGTCAAGAACAGGTAGTAGCATCTTATCTGCCGAACTTCAAATTATCTTTCCTATGTGTAATTATTTGGCCGTTGATGGAAATTAAGAGCAAGTTTCAACTTTCTCCACCGCACTCTTATTGAGAGGAGCTATTGTCCCAGCTACGTGTATATTGTTGGCTGTGTTTTACATAAGTGCTTGTATACTATCTCAGCCATGTTTGGTTTTGCATTTGCTGCAGTCAGATGCTTGCTTATGTACTTCAACGCTTCATGAAAAGTATCTGGCCCATGATTGTATTCACAATTTTGCATTCTTGATGTTGTTTGAGATTTTTTGAATTCTATGTTTGCACCTATTATGCTCAGCTTCTTTTGTTTGAAGCTGCTCTTATGCAGCTTCAGATTGATGCTGTAGTATGAGGTCTTGTAGTAACATTTAAAAACTCCTATAACTGGCAGTCATGTAATTATTTACTACTTCTGCATGACATTATCCATGTTGGTTCTAGTGTTTTAAGAAGATTGTCTACAGTTGTGCTGCAGCGTATTCTGATTCTGAAGAACCAAAAATTGACAAGGAATGTTTCTGCAGGGTGCTATAGACACAGCCACCATAGAAACACGAATTAAGGTGACTAATCCAGATCATCCAGAGCCGTCAATCAAGCTGTATGTTGAAAACCAGGCTGATGCAGCTATGAGGCTTGTTTCTGAGATGATGATACTCTGTGGGGAAGTTATAGCCACTTTTGGTTCTCATAACAACATCCCTTTACCATACCGAGGACAGCCTCAATCTAATATCGACGCTTCTGCATTTGCACACCTTCCGGAAGGACCCGTTAGGAGTGCTGCTATTGTTCGAACTATGCGTGCAGCTGAAATGGATTTCAGGAATCCTATACGCCATGGGGTGTTGGGACTTCCAGGCTATGTTCAGTTTACCTCCCCTATTCGAAGATATATGGATCTCACAGCCCATTATCAGGTGAGCTCTTCAAAGTACTAGTGCTGCTAAGTTTTTTTGCAGTTGTGACAAATGAAATTGTTCAGCCTTATCTATTAGATTGGACATTCTTGAATTTGCAACTTGGCAATGCCTATGAGATATGCATGGATTGTTTTCTACATTGTAAGCGAGCTTGGATAGAAACCCTACATAGAGTTGTTTTTGTTCATGCAAGTATATAAGTAATGCTTTCTCATTCATTGATTCTTTCGTTTTCCCATATCAAGTAACTTTTATGGGTGCAGTTATTTTCTCATTTGTCTACCATGTTTATGAATTGATTCTGCAACATGTAGCTTTGAGCCTTAGCGGTGTGTGCATGATTAAAATGGCAACAACATTTTGTGAGGTTCTGATGTTCATTTTGTTGTATATATAGGTAAAGGCCTTTCTTAGTGGTGATCCTCTTCCTCTCTCAGCTGGGGAGCTAGAAGGCATTGCGTCTTCAGTAAACATGACAACCAGAGTTGTAAGGAGGCTCTCCAGCAGCAGTCTTCGTTATTGGATATTGGAATACTTGAGAAGGCAGCCGAAAGGGAAACGGTATCGTGCCCTGGTCCTTAGATTCATCAAAGACCGAATAGCCGCAATACTGTTGACAGAGGTAAGAGTTCATAATTTCTTTGATCTATGCTGGATACCAGAATTGCAATTATTGATTTGCCTCTCTTTCAGCATGTGAGATGTGTTCAAAACATGCCTATAAATGTTTTCTAGGGCACTCATGTCTATCATGAATCTTGCTGTTGGCCCTTTCTTACTTTTTACCTCTGTTTCTACATTGCTCATCCCTTTTCTTTCTCAAAGTCAATTTCTCGCTTTTTAGTCAATCTTTGAGGTCCCTATCTGTCTAGATTTATGTGATACTGGAAGCAGCACAGATTCGGACCAAGCCTCTTCCTCGCATCCACCCTGTCTGACTAATTGGGGCATGCTAAGCCTTCCCTTATGTATACATTTGAATTTGATTCATTGATGCTAAGCATTTCAAATAATCATATTATTCAAATAATAATATTATGTGGTTTAGGATTTATATGAGAGTGCCCAGCTCTAGATTTTTATAAAGGATTGAGCAGATATGTTCTGACAGGCAATATATGAGTTAAAAGCCTCTTTTATTTTGCAGTCCCTGGGATTTTGGTCTAGTGGTAAAAACACAACTCGTGATGTGTGGGTTATAGCCGTACTGGTACATCATTGTTTTGAACCCTGCTGGAGACAAAACCATGATATTTAAGTGGAGAATGATCTTATATTTTGTAATCCCCAGGGATATGTTCTAGTGATAAGAACCTATTGTGTGATGTGTGGGTTAGACGCACGTATTGATACGGACTCAACGAGTATTTAAGCCTGATATTTAAGTGAAGAATGGCAGAGGGGTGAGGCCCATAGTTTGCTGGGTTTCGACTCCTGTGCTAACTGGCTCTCTGGGATTACTCAGCTACCAAAAGAAAGTGTCTTGTATGGGATCATTAAAGCACTGATTTAAGGCAACATTAGGGCTGTTTTATGAGTGCAAGTCGACACAAGTTATGATTAATTGCTGCTCATTTTCACCAAGTCATGTTTTTCATGTTTGACCTCTACTGATCTTGACTTAATATGTGCCAGAATTGGTGCTTGAAAATGTAGAACGCTTAGAAATTTTAGCGCAAGCCTTGTTACTTTCCCCGAATCTCTCAAGATTAACCTGAGCAGGGAATATCAATTTGTCCCCTCTCCCTTCCTCTGAGATACATACCAGGCACCAGTATAGTATGGTCAAAAGATATTCCCATGGTTTTCCTCGCGATTAATGGTTTCTGGTTGTTCCTCTTTTCATTCTTGCTGGTTTTTGCTATAATCTAACGCAAACCTGTTGCAGATTGGAATTCAAGCTTCTTCGTGGGTGTCTATTGGTGTACAAATTGGTGATGAAGTAGATGTGCAAGTTGAAGAAGCTCATCCACGTGATGATATTCTCTCTCTTAAGGAGGTTGAGGCTGTATAGGATATTTGTTCGTGGAGACCAGAAAGCTTATGATGGAAACAAGCGTTCCTAACATTTTGTTGCAACAGTTAACAGAATAGTTCCTCGTGCATGTGTTTAGATGACTTTCTCTAGTGAGGGACTCAGGAAGCTCTTATAATGATTCTCACCTCAATGACAAGTCGATAGTTTATATACATGTTGGAGATACAACCACACAAGGGCAACGATGTTTCTTGCTGTTGTCTTCATTTGAGCTTTGAAGTTATATCTGGACAGTGGAATTTGAGTATCGTCCATGTATCTTTTGACGTTTGACTGAGCTGTACAGATTTTGGTCAATATGTACAAGTTTTCAGTCCGTCTCTTTTTGTCTCACATCATCAAGAAGTTCAGTAATGGTTGGGATTTATAGAGGATAGGTTTCAATTTAATTTGGTTTCTGCCTAAGAGCACATATGGAGATTGATTGAATTCAATGTATCAGTTAGTTACTTTGTATTGCCCTCATGGAGCCAGAAAGTATAAGAGGTATTTCTCATTCTTTGCATTATTCTTTCTCCATTTTGCTCATTAATGTTGGCTTTAAGAGTTGATATAATGTTTCTTCTCATCTACCGAAGCTTTGGTGACAGACTTATATGGTCTTTACGTTGGTGAAAGGTAGCAAGTACCTAGTGGAATAGAAGAAGTGTATACAAGTTTGGACGGAACATTACCATTTTAAGAAAAACAGTACTCTCTTCATTTCAATTTGTTTGTAACTTATGGATATATATTTAGAATTATGCTTCAACCTAAATAATAGATGGAAATTACAAGATCTAATATAAATATTACTATCTACTATTTCTTAGTCCCTACCTTCATGTTCTGTGTTGGAAATTTTTACATATTATTTGAGGACCCCTTCAAGAAAAGTAAAAAAAAAAAAAACATGTGGAGTCATTTTTGTAGAAAATTAATTGTGTAACGGCCATAAGTGACGGTAATTCTGTGAAAATGAAAAACTTTATAGTACAAGATATTTGATCATTTAATTTCCATATCTGTGAAATTTGCTGTCTCCTTTTTGGGAGGTATATACACATGCTCACAATTCAATTATTTATGTTATCACCATCCCCCATCCCCCCTCCCCCCAACAATCACCCCCGACCTTCAGCATATCATCTCGCTCGATTCAAAAAAAAAAAAAAGAGACGCAGTTTTTGATTATCCAGTTCTATATCGAAAACGAGCAGTTGATCCCACGAAAGTAAAGCTGGCTTTGTTGCGGGTTCAACTGGAATTGTAAGAAGTGAGGTAAATTGCCTTTCTCCCGAAACCACCAGCCACCCCGACCTAATTCATGATAGGCCCACCAACTTCCTGGCAAAATGCCTACGGGAATTAGTCTCCACTAGCGTCATTCGAAGAACGAACAAGAAAGGGGCCACCGCTTGCTGACGATGGAACGCATCGTCAATTAAAAGGTCCTCGAGGTTATCTTCTTCCTGATTCAATCAATAGCAGCTCCTTCTTTTCTTGCTAACAGGGCAAGGGCATTCGATGCATCTGATTCAATTCCTGGTCTGACTCTATTAAATCGGAGAATTCTGATGCTGTCTCACATAAACTCCCCCAATGTCTTGGTCTTTACCTTCGCTTCGAGGGACAAGCACCGCATCTAGGTAAGCGGCATCTAATTGAATTGATTCACCGGATCTTCGGCTCAAGATCAGCCTCATGAAAACCTTATATTCCCTGAGGAGGTTCTACCAAACTTTTCTATAATATAAGGTAAGCTTTTTGGAACCCTAGTTTTGGAGTTTTCCCCAACCAACCTATACCTTACTAATCTTTTTTTGGGTGTATAGCTCAGTTGGTAGAGCATTGGGCTTTTAACCTAATGGTTTGATTTCGCCTGAAACGAATCCCTCGCTTTGATAAGAAATATCTGAGTAAAGCATTTCGCAAGCTTGAATCCCTATAAAAAGGCCGTCCCAACAATTTAGCCTGAAAAGAAAAAAAGTGGGGTAGAAGTTAAGTTTCTAGCCCTACCCCTAGCAAGTCAACTCAGTTCCCGTTAAAAAAGTTAGGATAGTTTCAATAGCCAGCAAGTTCCTACGTTCCTAAGGCCTGTGCCCCATGGAAAGGGCAGAGATAGGGAGTGCCTCGCGGATTTCTAAATAATTTTAACAACTCAGTTGGTTGATTATTTGAACTTTCATCTTGTTGATAACGGTTCAATTCCTCACTTTATAAACCCTTCCTCAATTTCAATTTGGATATTTGTGTGTGTTATCTTTTTTTCAACCTTTTTTTTCAGCTCGCCTTGAATCTTTCGTCTTGATAACTCGAACCTATGACTTTAAGGTTAGAGATAGAGGGTGCTTATCATTTGAGATATATTATCATCTTGTCCCTTTCCTCTGCCCTCCAATTTTTTTTATTAATATAAAAGAGATAAAATTATTAGCAATCCTTAATCTTGCGAATGAAACAAGTGGACTCTCAGTCTTTTACTTAGTTAACACATTAATCTTAATTAATTATATATACACACTAAATTACTAAAAACATGTTCTTAAAGGAATGTGTTTTTTTTAGATTAATATATTTTTCTCTCTATGATTGTTCTGTTTTTCTTTATATATATTTTTAATCAATTTTCGTGTAGCTGATAATCGACAACTTGAAAATCTGCCCATGTTATGAACAGATTTCTCTAAAATAGTTTTTTTTTCCTTTAATTTTCTTCTTTTTTCTTTAAATCAAGAACCAAGTTGGATAAGATTCTTTATTATTTTTATCACATTATTACGATATGTAAGATTAATGCAAGATCAAAAATATTGATTTTTTAAGCTTTACTTTGTTTAATTGAGCCGATGGTCTATTGGAAACAAGTTCTTTGTCTTCATAAGATATGAATAAAGTTGTGTACACACTACACACTATTGTCCTCTGACTCTCTTGGTTGAATTACACTAAATATATTATTGTTATAAAAGAATCTCAACTCTAATATTTTACCTTTTTTTATTGAATCACCTCGTCTAATTTATGATTTTTGAAGTTTATGAATTCGAAATTTATATTATTAATTTTTAATTAATAATTTATGTATATCAAATATATTTCTTAAAATAAGTCCATCTTAGGTTAAAAGTACTCAATTCTACTAAATTTATAACCCAAATTGTACATTCAATTTAGGGGAAAGTATGCAGAATAGCAAATATTTAGCATATTAGGTACTATAGCTACTGACCTACAGTTTAAGAAAATTGTAATTCATGGCTACAGTTTCTCCAATTTTCGTTATTCGCCTGATTTGTATAATTCGTCTGATTTATATGAATCCATAATTTGTATAATTCGGTTCCTGATTGTATAAATCCAGAAATGATAAGCGAAATATACAAACGGAGTTTTGAAAAATTTATAAATGTATAAATACATAATTTATACATACTTACTCGATTTGTATATTCGCAATATAATTAAATATACAAACGGGCAGAAATATACAAATCACAGTCTCCATAACAAACAAAACTATATATAGCTATAAAATGCAATTATCCAAACTATATCTATAAAGCCTTATTATTTCAATTATATTTGTTATTTCTAAAATTTTCTTATTTAATCTATCGTCTTTATAATAAATTCTTAACTCAGTCACTCATTAATATAGACAAAAGAAGACTTCTTGTTGTTGGAGAATCAAGTGTTGTGGTCGAAAAAGTATACATATTGTAATGCAATCTAATCATGTTCATGTTATATCTATTTCAATTATAGAACTAGAGTAGCATGCAAGATACTTTTCTATGAAGAAATTTGAGTATACGTATCATATAATATAATTAAGTTGTTTACATGCTAGCTTGCATCTCAAATTTTCTATCGATATCTGATACCGATAAATATATGATAAATCTACGATCGATCATTCAATTGTAATAAAACATCCCAAATATCATATTGTTAACGAAATTATACATATAATAACAAGCTTTATTTTATTAATTCAATCGATACGATACATAAAATAACAAATCAGTCAACTTTAAAATAGGAAAATGCAATTTTCATAAAGGCCGGTTTGTAATGAAGAAGTGCCCCCACCCTTTTATCCAAAAAAGAAAATTTTAAGCAACATTTAAGTTTTCTATTTTTTAATACCTTTAAATAAGTGAAAAGTTAAGCATAAATGTGAGGAAGCATTATTATTTTTGTTGCAATGTGTGTAATGACCAACAATGTGGTTGGTTGAGTAGTTAATAATTTTTAAGTTTTTCAACGTTTGAATTTTGAATATTTGTGGTTTAAATTTGTAGTTTTCAAATAATGGTAAATGTGCAACCAGGACCCTAGAGGTGTATTTAGTAAGATAGAACTACTTTTAAAAAAATATATATATATATTATCTCCATATAAAGATCTAATTTTTTGAAAATATTTTATTGGGAAGTATAAACCAATATAATGTTACAGATAATAATCAAAATAATCGAGAAAAAAATGACCTCCAATAATATTATTTCTATTTCTTTATCGTTAATCAGAGATGATCTCAATTTGAACGGTAGAATGAAATCGTTTTTAATAAGAAATGTTTTAATCTCAAGATGAGACTTCTCATCACTAATCCAGATGGTTGACCACTTATTCCTTCTAGCATTTTATTGGGAAGTATTGACTAATACAATGTTAAAGTTAATAATTAAGATAATTGAGAAACAAAATGACTTTAGATGATGTTATTTCTATTTCTTCGTTATTAATCAAAAGTCTCAATCTGAACCTTAAGAATGAAATTGCTTTAATAAAAAATGCTTTAAAATCTCAAGATGTGACTCTTCGGCACTTCTGGATTGAGACGCAGTGGGTATCATATTTGATAGTTAGTTAAGAGGTAAGTTATTTATGTATAAAAATTAATATGGTGTTTGATTTGCAATTTAAAACCGCACATAACTAATACATTATAAGCTATAAGGAAATTTATGTATTATTTTATACTTAGAACAAAAAGTGAAATAAACAATATAAAAATAACGAAATTATACATTACTAATAGTTATACAAAATAATATATAAATTTTCTTATAATTAATTCTTACATTATTATATACACATAACCCTAATTAGCTACCAAACGATCCGCAATTTTACATGATTTTTTATTCTCTTCCTAAAAGTGTGTGTATATATAAAATCCGTATTGTATTATTGTTATTTTTTTTGTGGATAAGTCTATAAGGTAGTTGAAGGCATATATGACGAGTTTCGCACTTTCTATAATTAGAATCTGATTTTTCGATACGAATTTAAATTTTATTTTTTATTTTTTATATTTCAATTTACTATTACAATAACACCTACATTAATTGTCAAATATTTAATAAATTATACTCTTTTCGTCTCAATTTATGTTTCACTTTTCGTATTTTGAGATTCATACAAATATACCTTTGACTGTAAATTTTTCATACATCTTTTAGATATTTTGAATTGTCAATTATAGTGACTTATAGTACTTTTTACGTAATTTATAAAGATATAAATTTCATTTAAAAAAAGGGAAAAGGGACAAATATACCCATGAACTATTGTAGATGGTATGCAGATACCCTCCGTCATACTTTTGGGACATTGGTGCCCCTGCCGTCCAAAAACTAGAGCATATATACCCTTTTATACTGACAGACATACACGTATCATAATCTAATCCACCGACCCGACATTTATTAAATATCAAATCGATGGATAAAATTGTGCCACGTGTCCCTATTTAGTCTTCTGTTAGAGTGAAGGGCATATATGCCCTAGTTTTTGGACGGCATGGACACCAATGTCCCAAAAGTATGACGGAGGGTATCTGCATACCATTTACGATAGTTCGGGGATATATTTATCCTTTTTCCCTTTAAAAAAATTTAAAAGTTCCATGCGTAAATTCCCAATCTAACATAAATTATTGATTTTCAAAAAATAAAAAGCACTACATAAATTAGAAACAAAAAAATACATATTTTATCTAAATAAAAATTACTGAATTCACGTAAATTTATATTCGAGCTTCTAAATCCGCCCCAATCTAGAAAGTGAACAAGGTGGGTGTTCTCAGCGAGCCACCATAAATTCAGCTGACACTACGGCTAATTAATTCTTGGTCAGCTAAAATGGTTGGTATATAGTTCACATGTCTACACGTGTACATGCACACTAGGATTGGGCTGGGTTTATGGGTGGGGGTGGGGGTGGGGTAAGATAAAAATAAAGAATTTAAGTTTCATGCACGATCGATATAAAAAATAGGGAAAAAAGATAAAAATATTCTCAAACTATCGTAAATGATCATATCATCCGTCATACTTTTGAGATATTGGTGCCCCTGTCGTCCAAAAATTAGAGCAAATATGTCCTTCACTCTAATGGAACACTAAATAGGGACACGTGGCGCAATTTTATCCGTTGATTCAATATTTTATAAATATCAGATCGGTGGATAATATTATGACACGTGTATGCATGTTAGTATAAATGGTATATATGCTCTAGTTTTTTTTACAGCAGGGGCAGCAATGTCCCAAAAGTATGACGACGGATATCTACATACCATTTACGATAGTTCGGAAGTATATTTATCCTTTTTCGTAAAAAATATTTATGCAATTGCAAATTGATTATAAGTAACATTTATCCTAATAAACATCAAATCCTGAATTTAAAATCATAAAAGTATAATGTATGGAGTATTAAGACTTAAGAACTTAAAAGTTGAATCAATATTCTGAATAAGGTTACGATTCAATGTTAATCAACTGAACTATTAAAATTCCCGTAACGATGTAAAAATGTAGAATTTGCAGTTGATAGTCATAAATGGTAGGTAGGTTACTAAGGTGGGGTTGGCTTGGTGATAAATTCACGTGCATCGCCATACATGAGCTTCTTATAAGATTTTTGGGTTGGTGTAAAATATTTTGTTTTAATAATTTTATGATGATCTGGCAGATTTCCTAGATTTGGTTGGTCATGGGCCGCTACGTAAAATTAATTTATATTTTTTAAACATTTTAAGTTGTTAATTACTATAATTTATATAAAAAAAAATTAACGTGATTTTCAAATATATCACAAGTAAGAAGAAAGAGTTTTTTTTTTTAAATCCAAAAGAGTATTGAATTTTCAGAAGGCATGTTGACGAACAATTGTGTGTTTTTAATTAAACGCTTCTATATAGTGGAGTAATAGTTTTTGAGAAATAAGTTAATAATTATTGTGTTGGATAGAATAATGAAAAATTTAATAATTACAAGAAAGATATTATTGTAGCTTCCTTAAAAGTAAATATATGGAGTTGACACAAGAAAAAAAAAAGCTACCTTCTTTTTTAAGTAAATACTATGTATAGTGGAGTATTAATTAACAAAATCATGATTAGAGAAGTGTACTTATGCTAATAGACGTGAAAATACCGCATTATAGTTACACATAATTAATTAGCAATATTATTTGCGACTATACTAAGTTGCATTAAACCATTGACCCAAATTAACCCCACTCGAAATTTAAATTTTTGATTTTATTGAGCCGCTCTGAATTACGTCAAAAATAATATAGGGGCAATAAGTGAATGCACATGGGTGGTTGGTTTTTGTAGATGTAAGTAGAAGCTAACTAAAATGAATTAGTTTCACATGTTTGTATATTTGCCTTTTCTTCTATACTTACTATACATCACGGTCCTTCTATACCATATACACGTATATACACTCTTGTTCCTTCTTAGATGTCACAAATATTATACGCTCTTTCCATTTTAATTTATTTGCCTGATGTTGATTTGGTATTGAATTTAAGAATTTTGATTGTGTGGTCGTAAACATATCATTATTAGAAAGGGAAAGAAAATTTCGTTTTCTAAAAAAATCAAATTAAAAAGAAAAGTAAGACAAACAAATTGAAGCGGAAAGAAATATTCACTCTTTAAAGTTAATTGAGTTTATCTATTTAAGTTGTGACCATTAGAATTTAGGCTTTAGTAATACATTTTTTTTTAGAAAAAAAAAGTTTGATCCAAGGAAACTTCATGTAAAAACACAAAATTGATCTCCCAAATAACAGATTAAAATAGTTAAGTTTTTTCTCCATTACTCGATGTTTAAAATTCATTAAGTTGATTAATTCAGAATCGCCTTATATATGAAAATCCATTATGGAAGCGCTTCCTTTGAAAGAAAACTTCATTTTCAGAGTTTGAACCTGAACTCTTTAATTCTAAGTGAAAAGTACCATTTTGCTTCGATCGACATGCCTAAGTGGTGTTATGCTCTTTTTTCAATAATACCAATAATTGAAGCTAAGAAAATACTAATTAAATCGAAGAACAAGCTAGTGAGAATAATAAAAACAATACTGATAAAAAATTATGTTATACATAACTATCTATTTAATTACTTCTATTTTAATTCTTAACCTCTAAATCTTCTTATCCAAAATTTCAAAATTTTTTCTAAAAAATATCCCAGAAAAAAATACGTGGGTGACAATGCATTTTTAAAACGTATGACTTATATCGTAGTTCGAATGGAAAAGGGATAAGGGTCTGAAAAATATTCCAACTTTGGTCGGATTTGTTGTTGCGATACTAAACTTTCATGAGGACCTATTACCTCCCTAGACTATTTAATACCGTATTTTTTACCCCCTGAACTATTTAATAGTGTATTTTAAAGGTATATATATGTCCACGTGGACACATTACTATTTATAATTTTGCATTATTTTTTATGTCCACGTGAGCAAATATATATGTTTAAAATACGGTATTAAATAGTCTAGGGAGGTAATAGGTCCTCATGAAAGTTTAGTATCGCAACAGCAAATTCGACCAAAGTTGAGGTATTTTTCAAACCCTTATCCCAATGGAAAACTTTGTTTTTTTCCTATCCATTTTGTGGTTATTTTATGTGATAGGAAACATAAAAAAAAAAATGCACATGGTTTCAGTTATATTCATGACTCAATATACATAGAATTGGTATTCGAATTGTTGGATATATTTCATAGTACGTATATATTACGATGGAGGTAACGTGAGACGTTTTATTTAACACGAGATGATGTTTATGAGGGGTAAGTTTGTATGTATGTGTAAATTTTTAGTTGATAATATAGTAAAATAGTTAATAAATTAAAATTTTAAAAAAATATTTTTCAACACTTTAATTTTTATATTTATAAGAGTGAATCTCCACTTGCATCCAAATTTACGTCTATCATGCAGTGTCGAATCTCTCAGACCTATAATAGAGTGGGGGAAAATATTTCTTGGGGAAATCAAATTTTATCTATAAAAAGTTATAAATTAAAATAAAAGATATTTTAATTAAGTGATATTTATGTATTTAATTTGGTATATATATAGGAATATTCAAGATTTAGAAAAGATGAGTGTATTATAACGAGGAGATGAATCTATAATCTAAATTTAATTAATTCGACCTTTTAGATTCTTATCATTATACCATTACATGTTCATTATGTCGAGGAAAATGACTTAAGTTTATAGCCAAAACAAAATTTAAAAAAATGTAGCACAAATTGAAATAAAAAGACATTCTAGTTAATATTCATGTCCAAACTTTTTTATAATTAAAAGTAATTTAATTTTAATATTTCTCTTTTATTTTTAATTAAAAAACTTATAATCATTTAAATGTCTAAGGTTTTGCTTTACATCATAATCTCAAAAGTTTTTCTTTTTTTCTTTTTAAAAGAAGTTTTATGTATTTTTGCGCAGTCCTAAAAAGTTTTTCCTTTTTCTTTTTAAAAAAAGTTTTGTGTATATTTTTGCAGTCCTAATTTGTACGATACCGTTTAATTTTTATGTTTGTAATAATGACACACCATATAGGATTTTAAGTTTTATATTAATGTAATCGGATTTAAAATTTAGAGCAGACGAGTGAATTATTATGAAAGAGGTGTATCCGATATTCACGAATCTTTAGTTTTTTTACTATTGAATTCATTATATTTTTAAAATTATGAGTTATTTTTTATTATATACTTTCATATATTTGCTTGAAAAAAATATTGGTACATAATTATGTCAGTTGAATTATGATCTTCTATTTATAGCAAAACATCTACTCCCTCCGTCCACAATTGTTTGGCAGGTATACTAAAAATAGATGTCCAAGACTAATTGTCAATTTAAACAATCAAGAAATAATTAGTCACTTTTTTCCAATTCTGCCCTTAATGATAGTGTAGTTCAATTGAAAAGTTATGTGGACTTTT
>JAJOOG010006662.1:0-18925 GCA_029582565.1 Solanum infundibuliforme
TATTAGGGTACCTGAAGAATTATGACATAAATGTGGAAGCATTTGTTTAAACCAATTCAATTGATCCCACATAGAAACATTTGTTACTATATCATAAATTCCTCTCTTCTCATAGAATTGTGCATCCATTACTCTTGATCCCACCACTGCAAAATTTGTTCCATTTTGAACATTTCTTCCATCAAGTGAAGGTGGTGGAAATGGAAGTCCATAATGTTGTGCTAGAAAATTTGAGTACAATGTATATATGTCACTACTTCTGTTTCAATCGTTTATCTTACTTTCCTTTCTAATTGGTTTAACGAATGTAAAATAAAAATAAAAAGTAAATAATACCGACCAATGAGATCTATGAGAAGACGTCCGTCAGAGCAACGACCAGTGGGATGATGGAAGTATGTCTCTCCATAAGGAGGAAAATACATGTGAGGTTTATTACCATGTGGATAGAGGTGCACTAAGTTTCCAGTATCAGTAAGTGAATCACCAAATCCAAAAATGGATGTGTAACAACTTGTAGCACAAGCTAGCAATAAGAAAAAAATCAATCCAATAAAGTAAATTATAATGGGTTGAGAAGAAGCCATTTGAACTTAGATATATATACATACATATATAAGGATAACAAATAGTGTTACTTTATATACTACTTCATTATAATATTCAGGGGCAACTAACGGGGTCGTTTGGTAGTTGGTTAGCGTTAGGATCAAAATAATTAGGTGTCATGCAGAAGTTAAGACCATGAGTAAGAAAACAAACGAGAAATATACCAGAAGACACAAATATTTAATGTGGTTCAGTCAATCAACCTACATCCACAAGAGGAGACGAGCAATATCCACTATATAAATATGAGAGTACACAATATAAAGAGAAATAACATTTTACAATTCACTCGGAATACAGAAGAGGTTCACACAAGTGTTAACGTAACACTTGTGCCTACTGGAATCTCGTTGAGGTCTGGAAGCGCAGGTGCTAACATCTTGGAAGATTCACAAGGAGATCAAGACATCGACTACATCGTCTTTCTCAAAGGTGTCTCACAAATTCTCTCCTTACACAAAACTATCAAAGCCTCTAGGACTACATTGTGAATGCTACCAAGTTAGAAAGAATATGTCTCTATTTATAAAGTCATAAGTTTTTCCCTACAAGTAAAAGGACT
The DNA here is from genome assembly GCA_029582565.1 of Solanum infundibuliforme. Lineage (NCBI taxonomy): Eukaryota > Viridiplantae > Streptophyta > Magnoliopsida > Solanales > Solanaceae > Solanum > Solanum infundibuliforme. Next base: position 1,172 of record JAJOOG010006662.1, read on the forward strand.
AACCAAATATAGGAACTTTATATTTTTTTATTAGGAAAAGGAAAACCTAATTATGCTAGGAAATTCATGGCAAATTAACTACCCAACAATAAAAGTTATGCAAAGATTAATAATATAAATATGGCGGAACCCATCGACAGCCCCTTAAAGTTGGCACCAATTTTCACTTAGACACCTCAAGTAGGCTTTGTTCATTTTAAACACCTCAAGTAGGGGCCCGCACGCTGTGTCATTTTGACCTTTTTTTGACAATCAGCTAAAATTATGAAGAGTGTATAATACACTTACGAATGACATGGCATGATGACTAATTAGAAGTTGACATGTGGCATTTTAGTGTAAAAATAATAATTTTAAAATAAATTATAAAAAAACAACTATTTTTCAATAAAATAAATAAATAAAATTACCGATTTTGTACCACTCCCACCCCTACCTTACATCACCCCACCCCATCAGCCTTACTTCCGTCATTTTTGCCTCCCCAACCCTCCCACCATTTTTTGGTTATTCTTCAATTTAAAAAAAAAAAAATCATTAGATTTTAATCTTTCTTATTTCATTTTTCATTGTAAATTTGATTTTGAGAACCATATTATCGATAGTGAGGTGAGGTTCTGAAAAATATGACATTTTTCTTATATATTTTTTTGAAAAAAAAATGTGTGTTTTGTTCGAAAAAATGTTTTCAAAATTAGTGTGATGATTTTTAAAATTTTGTTCTTGCAAATATTGTAAAATTAGTGTGATAATTTTTTTATTTTTATTTTTCATATTTTGTAAGGTTTTTCATCATGATTTTTCATGGTGGAAGGTGGAATAAATGGTAGGGATAAAGAGGGAAGAAGAAGGTAAAAAATATTTTTAAAAAAACACTCCTCACGCGCTCAAAATTGGTGCAACACACCCAATGTGTCACATCAGGAGAAACTAGAAAGTGCCAAAATGACACAGTGGGACTCAACATGATCGTCTAAAATGAACAAAGCTTATTTAAGGTGTCTAAGAGAAAATTGATGCCAACTTTAGGGGGCCACCGATGGTTCAGCCTATAAATATTATAAGTTATGAGTAAATTTATGTATTATTTCATGCATGTATTAGCTATTTTATCTCTCATCCTGCATAAAACAATACATAGATCTCCTCATAACTTACATATGTATTAGTTATGCGGGATTTTAAATTGTCAACCAAATATCATATTAATTTTATACATGAATAACTTATTTCCTATCTACCTACTAAACATTATATAAGTTATACAAAAATTGATATATGAAGAACTTGTTTCTTATCCAGCTACCAAACGACCCCCTTAAATATCACAATCTTAACGGAGTCCATCCCACATGGTATATATTAAAGTTTTTTGTTTAAAATCTCTCTTACAATTAAGTATGTGATGTGACTACTCTCCTAAATAAATTGTCATCCTCACACTTTCATAGGACAAATTTTTCACGTGCTATTTGGATTTGCCCCACCTATATGCAGGGGCGGCTCAACATAATTGGGGGTCTAAAGCGAAATTTTAATTTGAAGCCTAAAATATAAACAAACTTCATATACGTATTTATTCAAAAATTATTTTTCTTACACTATTTAAATGAAAATTATTAGTATTTAATATTATTTTTTCAGTTATTAGTTTTAAGTAAGATTTTATCAACTCAACATTGAAAAATATCCTCTCAGCGAGGCAATTATTATATGAATTGTTAACATAATTCTATAAGTAATAAGTTAGACAAATATTAAATAAAGATAAGAATTAGAACCATAGAATTTGACTCAAGAAGTTGATGACTTGGTATACCTCATTAAATATGCTTGTAGAAATGCTTGAAACTAAAATTTAAAACGAAATAAAAAAGAATTTGTAATTCACTTTGCTCAACGCTTTTCACTATTAATTCTTATTTTTAACAAAGTACAAAAATATTAAAGTGGATAAAATAATATATTTTTAAAAAATGTATACTTTTTATCATAAATAATCAATTTTTTCTTTAAAATTTTTAAGACATAATTTATTTTTGATAAAAATTTGAGGCCCTCAAAATTTTGGGGCCTAAGGCAAAAGCCTTATTTTCCCAAGCATAGAGCCGGCCCTGCCTATATGGTGACTATTTTGTACAAATTAATACTGCCAAAGATCCTTGCACATAATATATTTCTCACATTCAATATTATATTGGGGACTACTTTGGACATGATATCGAAAGGTTGGTGTAACACTTGAGGTTTCGAAAAGAACTAAAGAGAAATTCGTTTAAGTCATCCATCAGTTTTTAGTTTTGGATCAACTTCAAACAGTCATATATTTTAACACAGAGAGTTAGGAGGCCCATCAACTATCAAATTGAAGGTCTTTGAGTCCTCTTTCCAATGCCGCAAAGTTTGCTAAATATCGAGCTCGACGTAAAAAGTTATGCCCGTTTGAGTGAAGCTTCTCTATTTTGGATAGAGTGTTTAGTATGATAATAGAAATCTTCAATTTATAGAGTTTCAAATCTTTCCTCTAAGGAAGGAATAACACAGATATGGAAGAAACTTATATTTTCTTTTTCAGAAAAAATAAAAAGTATTTATAGTATTACTTTGACTTTTATTTAAGGAAAAAATAAAACTTAAAAATATGATTAAAAAAAGAAATCAGGGATAAAACCCTAACATTCACTTGGTGGTCACAGTCTCTACTTGTATAGCTTTCTAATGACTTTTTTTTTAAAATTTCACTAGTAAACTTTAATGATTACATTATTTTTATAAGATTAAAGAGTGAATAGGGTTCCTTCTTATAAGATTCTATTTGCAAGTATTTTTGAGATATTAGGTTTATATGGGTTAATTAAACACATGGATCAAGGAATATGAGTTCGACATAGAAATATTGCTACAGTAGCATAAAATGGAAGATATTTGGAATTAAGAGAAAACATGTGAAGGTAGAAACAAATAAGAAAATCAAATTCAAATAAAATTGAATTTCTTTATCATATTTCCATGGAATTTGGAGAAAAAAAAACAAGGGAAATTTGTTAACCACGGTGTAGAGTCAACAAGCTACCATGATTAAAGATGAGTCAGCAAAGTTTGTTTTTTTTTTAAAAAAAAAAAGGTCTGAAAAATGCTTCAACTTTGGCCAAAATTGTTGTTACGATATCAAACTTTATGGAGGACTTTTTACCCCCTGCACTATTTAATAGTGTATTTTAAAGGTATATATGTGCCCACAGGTCCTTCCCTTTAGCACTACAAAACAAAGCCAACTCTCAAAACATTGAAAGGACCCTCGGGATTCGTTCGGAACCCCTTGAATACAAATCACATATGCAAATCAATTATACTCAATGTTTCGGACTCAATGGAACCGCCAAAACATGAATTCGAGGTCTCTTTGACCCGACATCCGTGAAAACCATAAGAAACTAACTCACGCCTAAAAAGGTCAAAACAAGCTCGGGACCTCTCAAAAATTAACCAAGACCTCACCTGGGACTAAAATCATTCTTCGAATCCAACGGAACTCTCGAGACTCCGATCCGAGCATTCGAACCTCAAATATTGACCAAAGTCAATCCAAGCTAAATTTCCACAAATTCACAACATAGGACCTCAAATCTTATAAAAGACTTGGAATCTGAGACCAACAACTCTCAAAGCTCAGATTCCACATTTTGGGACTGATGGAATCAACGGAATTTCATTCTGACACTCGAAACTTCAAAAGACCCTAAAATCCACGTTCTTAACAATATATGTCTTTCAAACTCAAAATTTACCAAATTCTAAACTTTTAACTCAAAGTTCAAAACCAACTTTTCAAACTCAATTATGAAAGACTTGAGGTCAATCACGGAAGGAAAAAATGGTAAATTTACGAAACTTTCCAAAAATACCGGTCATTACAATCATAAGTTTTTATGTAAGTTCATTAACATTATAAGTAGAGTAATCTATTTATGAATTGATTAAGAAATCAAGTACTACTCCTTATGAATTTTATCTTAACATTATATGCATTAAATATGTATGTATATGCATGGATATGTGTGTGTCTGTTTAAGTTTCATCTTCTCTTTTTTCTTTATTTTTTTCTACTACTTAGATAAATGAGTTTTGATTATCGTTAATGAAATATTTTTTAAAGTTTATTTGCAATATAAGAAGATAATCTTTAGAATTTTATTGTAAAATATACCACTATTTTTACAAATTGTTTTGTATTATGTGCATTAAAATATACTTATAAAGTTATTACTCTTTACAATTTTTCTTTGAACAAATAGATAAATCTAAAATTTTGATTATTATTAATAAAATTATTTTTTCTTCTTCTGATAATTTATTTATAGAACATCACTAACTTAAATATTTAATTATCAGTTCTCACATCTCTTCATCTCGAAATTAATATATATTTATTTTTATAGAAAAATTCATTACATAAATTCAAAAAAATTAGAAATATATATCATGATTTTAATGAATTAAAAATAAAAGACAAAAGCTAATAACGTAAGAAAAAAAGAATTCCAAAATACCTGTATATCTATCAAGTATATCTACAAGGTGGAAGTTCCCCAATTTTATCAATGCATTGTTATTGTCGTCGCCTATTATATTTATTAACTACCTGTGACGTTGCAGTCCCTTACTACCCATCACCTTCAACATAAAAGTATAGTACGAGGAACCATTTAATTGGATGTTTTTATCATGTTAAAATGTTTGAAATTGCCAACAACAAAGGAACATGTTAATTTTTTTATTCTACTTTTAGGAAATTCTCCTTATAATGAGGAAGTAAATACCTTATATATTGCTAATTTCTTAAGCAAATACTAATACTATGTACCCCCATTCCGTTTTTTCTAGTACCAAAAGAGAAAAATAATATATTTACGATGGAAAGTTCTATATTGGAGTGAAACACTCTTTAACAAAGGTGACTTTGTATTTAAGGGGACTCAAACCCAAGTTTTCTTTGTTAAAGATGAAAAATACTGTCACTCAGCACAATCCTTATTGATAAACAAAAAGAATTTATATATATATATATATAAAATCTAAAATTTGTGTTTTGTGGGCAGCAACTAGCAAAGAATCTTAACAAAATGGTACTCAGCTGATACTTGATACCATACATACACATGCGAATTCAAAATTTCAATTTTATAGTAAAACTAATGTGAATTACTTTTTAAACAAAGTTTATTTCTTGTTGACTGTTGATTTGTTATACTAAAAAGAATTTTACCTAAATCCTATAGTGTAAAATAAGCCTGCATTAATAAGGTTTTTGAGATGATTCATATATGTAAAGAGGAGATTTTCAAATGCACCGGTGAGGAGGTTAAAGGTTGACTATAGTGGAGTTGGAAAAACTCAATTAGGATTTTTCAATTCTATTTTTTCGATAGAAAAACTATATCTATTTTTTAGAAAAAATATTAGTTCTCACATCACTAACTTAAATATTTAATTATCAATTCTCACATTTCTTTTCATCTGGAAAACTAATATATATCTATTTTTATAGATAAATTTATTACATAAATTTAAAAGAAATTAGAAATATCATAATTTTAATGAATTAAAAATAAAATACAAAAGCTAATAATGTAAGAATAAAAGAATTCAAAAATAGTAATTGACATATGTGGGGGTGGGGGGGGGGGGGGGTTAAAAGTAAAGTTGAAGAAGGTATGCAAATGATTTTCACCTATATTATTAAGTATCTATCACAGATATCTACCAGGTGCCTGTTCACCAATCTTATATTATACATATATAAATTATTTGTAAAGTTGTGTATACAAAGAAATGAACCCACTCGAACCTCGGTCTAGGCTTAATTATTTTATTATTTTTTGTATTTTCAAGTGTTAAGTAATTTTTTTCCTTTTAAAATTAACTAGTAAATGCAGACTATTATAGTTCTACACCTCTAGTTCATGTGAAATAACAATATAATATTCTAAATTTGTTAGTTAGGTATTTTTTTTATGCTTGTATTTGAGAAGTATTTAAATTTGTTTTAAATTGTCAATAGTTTAGGCTATATGTTTATAGTTTTTAAATATTCTCTCCGACCCATATTATTTGATCATTTTTCTTTTAACATGCACGTTAAGAAATCATAAAGAAGAAGATAATTTTACTAATTCACCCCTTAAAAACCTCTTGCAAATTTTATAAACAAATGTAAATACTTCCAAAAAGAATTAATTAGAAGGGTAATATCTGAAAATTTTCCAAGTGTTAATACTGAACATCAATTAATTGAAGTAGTGTGATAAAATACATATATTAATAATTATTTTTTAATAGATGTGCCAAATCATACAGTAACAAATAAAAATGAACGGAGGGGATACTTAAGAGTCAAAATGGTTTACATTTGGACTCAAACTAGTACTACATATTTTAGGTAGGGGAGGAAAAGTGAAATTTCCCTCTAAAAGGCTTGTGGCTATTAATTTATAGGCAGCTTCTGTAAAATGCATTCCATCCCAACTAGCATATATTGAAGGGTCACTGCAAATATTTCTTGCTGTTGGATCCCCACATAATTCAAAAAGTTTATAGTTATATGGCCCTCCTGCTCCACAACATGCAACTAAGGCTCCTTTTGTAAATCCTGTAAAAAATACATATACAATGATCAATGATTATGTATACTAAAAACACATTTAAATTACTTTTTATCTTTTTGAGTTTTATATCTGAGTTATCACTCAATAGTTAGTGAGACACATCTCAATTAATTTTTGATGATGTGAGTACATTTTCTTTTTTGTTTAAAAGTTTTTGCCACGTGACACTCCATGTGAAAAAATAATTTCAATGTGGCAAAGATAATAATAAATTAATATTAGGTTAAAGATCAAAATTATCACAATATAAATTAATTTATTCCAACCGTGGTATTCACCGACTCTTTCTCCATCTTCCTTGTTGTGGTCTCATCTTTGTTGTGACTTTTATATCTCCAACTAATTGAAAGGGGGAAGTTTAAAGTTTTAAAGAAGTCGATTAAAAATATATTACGTAATGTAACAATGAATAGAGTTGCTATATATGTCAGGTGGACGGAGATTTTATAGACAAACACGCCTAGAAGCTTTTCTAGACAAACATTTGGTCTAGTCAACATCTAGGTGTGTTTTGCTAATCATTGGGTGATAGTTCAGGTAGGAAACTCACACACTCAATAATTCAGGTATGAAACTAAATAAAGTCTGATAAGTTAGATTTAGATGTGTTTTTGACTCTTAACTCTATACTTAAACCTACGCTATTATCTTTTGATCGGTCAAAAAATGTACTCCCTTCGCATCAAATCAAAATCAGACAAACAAATTGAAACGAGAGTGTAATTGTTACATACCATATGTGTTTGGAGAGAGATAAAATTGCATGGCAGCATTGTAGTAGTCAGCATAGATGATTGTAACAGAAGGATGAAGCTGTCTAAGAAGATGAAGTTCCATTTGAAGAAGCTTATTGTAATTCTTGGAAAATTGGTTGAGCCAATTAATACAACCAGTAATTGGATCATAGTCTTCCTTATTTGAGTCCATAAATATTGTTAGAAGAGCTGTTGAGCATCCAAGGGGCATACTCCCTGGAACTACCACTCTACTTGCTCCAAACTCAATTACTTCCTGCATCCCAACAACGTCGTATATTTATGATTACTATAGTAAAATATTGTTACAAAAAACATAAACGCGCAGAGCCAGAAATTTTAATAAGGGTGTTCAAAAATATTAGTGTGTGGCTGTCAAAAAAAAATAATAATAATATTGTGTTATTTGGGGTTCAAACCCGAAACTCCTTCATTCAAATGGACACTATTACCACTGTGCCAAAAGCATAGCTTTTGTCAAGGGTGAGCAACTTTAAATATATATTCTTTAATGTAGAATTTGACATATATATACAACGTAATTTTTGACGAAGATGTCTGGTTGGACACCCTGGATGGCTATAGCTACACCCCTCTATATATATAATATCGGTTTCACAAAAAAACATGAAAATGACAATTGTAGTGAAATGTTATTATAAAGAACATATAATATAAGTTATAACATATATAACGTAACATGGAAGATCAGTTTCACAGATTACAAGAGCATTAGATTATATTACAATATTATTATAAAGGATGACTGTTATAGAGAGGGTCTAATTATATTTTTAAAATGTCATTTTTTAATTATTAGAAACAATTCAACTCTAAAATTTTCCTTTTTAACCTTAATGAAGTTATCTATATAGCTACATAAATGTCTAAGATTAACTTTACATCATAAAATTTTAAAAGTTTTAAAAAGCTACAACATAACAATAAGGGAAAAAGGTCTGTAAAATACTTCAACTTTGACTGAAATTGTTGTTATGATACCAAACTTTATGGAGGGCTTTTTACCCCCTGCACTATTTAATAGTGTATTTTAAAGGTATATATACGTGCCCACGTGGACATGTTACTATTTATAATGATCCAATATTTATGATGTCCACATGGGCACATATATACATTTAAAATACACTATTAAATAGTGCAGGGGTAAAAGGTCCTTTCCAAAGTTCGGTATTGTTACAGCAATTTCGATCAAAGTTCGGATATATTTCAGACTTTTTTCCCTAACAATAATAAAAAGCAATGTATCTTTTAAAAATAAAATTCATTTTTAGCAAAATGTATCAAAATTTATTTATTTATTAATTATTGATATTGTTAATTACCTGTATAGCTGAGCTAATACTGTTGATGACTGCTGGAACATATGATTCAACCTTTTCCTTAGTGTTATTTCCAAAGAAACCATAGATGAAATCATTTCCTCCAATTTCTCCCACCAATATCAATGAATTTTGTAGAAATTCCTTGCATTCTATATATGTGAAATGTTTATTATAATTTTTAAAAAAAAGTAATTGACACAAAATGTTGAATAAAACTTACACCAACACATTATAAGTGTCTGAAATATAGTTAAGGATATGATATTTTTCATTGACATAGTGAACATTTCCCATTTTATTAATAATAAAACAATATTTTTACCAATTTAGACATATATAAAACATGTAAGGATTTTGTCCAATATTACAACATGTTTGGTGGTAAAAAATGTTTAGGTTTTTTTTTCAAAGAGAGTTAATTTTTAGAAAATTGAGGAGTTTGGCTAAGCTTTGAGTACAAAATATGTTTTTTTGGAAGTAGCAGAAACTAGTACTTTTTAAAAGTTCGACAAAACACTAATTGTTGTTTAAATATTTTTATAATCAAATTATTTTTTTTAAAAAGTACTTTTGGTGAGAAACCGTTTGTGTTTGACCAATATAAATTCTTAAAACATTTTTGATCTTTGACCAAGCTTTTAAAAAGTGCACATTTTTTCAAAAATATTTTCCAAAATAGTACTTTTGGAGATACTTTTTTAAAAAAAAAAGTTTTTGAAAATTAGATTTTACTACTTTCCAACCACAACACTTATTTTCACTCAGCAGTTTGGCCAAACATCTCACTTTATTAGAAAACTTTAATTTCTTTAAAGTGAAAAGTGTTGTAGGAAAAAAAAAAAAAACTACCTGAGGGAAATTTGCAATGGGATGTGAGCATTTCTTTAAACCAACCCAGTTGAGCCACCAAAGATTCATTGGTCGTGGTTTTTACTCCCTTATTCGACAAATAGGCAGGATCAAGTGCCGTTGATCCTCCTACCGCAAAATTCACACCTTGTGTGAATTTTACATTATCTTTTCCTCCTAAATATGCTGGCACTAACGGTATCCCCAAACTCTCAGCTACGTATACAACAAATGTATAAAATTAAGCCTTATAACAGTTGGATCAGAATCATTACAAGTATATACATAATTGAAAATTTTGTATATACATTATACGTACCAATAAAATCGATAATTAGACGACCATTGGAAAATCGACCAGTGGGACGATGAAAGAAGGTTTCTCCATAAGGCAAGCGAGCGAAATAGGGAGAAGGATTTCTGTATCGAGTTAGATAAAATTCATTTCCAGTATCAGTTAGCGAATCGCCGAAACTAATAATAGAGTTGAAGCATCGTAGTGATATTAATCGTCGACCTTCAATGGGATTTAAAAAAACCAAAAAGATAATGAAGACAATTTTACTCAAACAAAAAACCATTTTTTTCTAATTTTAAAACCAATTGCCTATCATCCACACAACTTATAAGGATACATGTGTATTGCCAAGGACCACCGATCAATTAATATATACACACTCCGTTTAAAAAAAAATGATCTCCTTTCCTTTTTAGTCTGTTTCAAAAAGAATAACCTTTTTCATTTTTTGGTAACATTTTAATTTCAACTTTCCACGTGGCATGTTTAAAGCAACAAGATTGAAGGGCAATTTAGTACATTTGACATAACTTTAATTTAGGATCACAAGATTCAAAAGTCTTCTTTATTTTCTAAAATTCCATGTCAAGTCAAACCAGGTCACTCTTTTTGAAACAGAGGGAGTAGTATTTTTGAATGATATCTAGTCGAATGATGAAAATTGTTAACTTTCGAATATTGAAAGGATGTTTTCTGTGAGAAAAAAGATATTTTAAGGATGTGGTTTAAGTTTAGGGTATAGTTTAAGGATGTTTTTGGTCAAAAACTCTCTAACATGAGAATGAAAATTGTTAACTTTCAAATACTTGAAGGATATTTTTTGCTATAACAAATATTTTAAGAATATAGTTTAAGTTTAGGATACTTTAAGGATGTTTAATTTTTGGCCAAAAATTCTTTAACAAAAGGATGAAAATTACTGACTTTCAAATACTTGAAGGATGTATTTTATCAAAAAAATATTTAAAAATATAATTTAAATTTAGGATATAGTTTAAAGATATTTGTGTACAAATACTCATATTCGAAAATCAAACATAAACAAATTAAAACAAAGAGGTAAAAAGGAAGGGGAACAAGTGGAAGACATTATCATTACAAGCAATAATTGTAAATAAGGGTGTACGTGGTTAGGTGCAACCACGTGACTAAAATGGGCCTAATTATACTTCTTCTATCCCAATTTATACGACACATTTTGGATTTCGAAATTCAAACAAGTCTATCTTTGACCGTAAATTTTTCATATATCTTTTAAATATTTTGAATTATCAATTATTGGGACTTATAGTACTTTTTATGTAGTTTACAAATATAGAAATTTCATTTTAAAAAATTTGAAGATTTCATGAGCAAATTCTCGGTCAAACTTAAACTGTTTGACTCTCGAAAAGCAAAATATGTCACATAAATTGGGACAAAGGGAGTAATTATATATGGGGAAAATTACGCAAAATGATAAATATCTACAGTATATTATGTAATATAACTATTGTTTCGATTATTTTTATCGTAGTATTTACAGTTTCACGAAATTTTGTTATTCAGTTTTTTAATTGTATAAATTCAGCATTCGTATAATTTGTTCTTTGATTGTATAAATTCAGAATTTGTATAATTCGGTTCCTGATTATATAAATCTAGAGTTTGTATATGTTTACCCTAACTATTTGTATACGATTTATGAAAAATTCATAATAAATTATCTTGTTTGTATATTGGCAAGTGAAATACACAAACAAAATTCTAAAAAATTGTTAAATGTATAGATACAGAATTTGTATATACTTACCCAATTTGTATTTTCGCTAGCGAAATATACAAATCGGGGCCTCCATATGTATATACTTACCATGTTTGATATTTGCAAGCGAAATATACAAACCGCAGCCTCCATAGCAAACGTATGAAGCACAATTATCAAAAATATAGCTATAGAACCTTATTATATCTATTATCTTTGCTATTTCTGAAATTTCCTCTCATACATATGCTCAAGTAATTTATTCTAAAATGGATTGATTATTAACTTATTTTAATACACTCTCCTTAATAAATGTAAGGATGTAGGAATTTTTTAAAAGTACACTTATTAAAGGTGTATTTAATATGGAAAAAAAATTATTTTTATTAAATATTTTTCAATCTTCTCATATTTGATTGGTTTAAATGTTTTAAAAAATATTTTTTCCTCTAATTTAAAGAAAAACATGACTTCCATATATAGGGTTGGGGGTTTGGGGGGATAATTTTTTTATTAAATCAGGAAAATATTTTTCAAAACTTTTCTTAAGCCTCACCACCAAACAAGTCCCAGAATTGAGATCCAACTTCCGGCCCCAACTCCTGATCCTGATTTGAGACTCGAATTTTGACCTCTTGATCTCAATTTGAGACCACTCATTTTTCAAAAAATATTTTCCAGAAAAACGTGAAAAATATTTTTCTTCATACCAAAACACATCCTAAAAGAAGAAAAAGAATTTAAAAAATTGTAATGAAAGTACATATTTCTCTACATAATAAAAAGCAATAGATAAAACGAGTAATATGAATATCCATTTTATTCATATGAAATATGAATCGAATTAAATAATTTAATTATTTTCATCTGACTCATTTCCATTCAATCCATACTTAATTTGCCCATTTATCATCCCTACCCATAACGCTCCTGTAATTTTTTCTATGCCCAACTCACAATAACTATTAATATCACCGCACTGTCAGTAATTGCAAAAAGTTAATAGTTGATCTCGTAAATATCCTTAAATTATGTGAAATATACAAATATACTTTTAGCTGCTAGTTGTAAATACTCTTAAATTATGAGAAGTTCTGTACACACTACTATGAATTTCAATCAACAATACCTCACTAGCAAGTTGTCGACTACCGCAATCGAATAATTGGTCAATTATTTTGTTGACTTTATTTCACAAAACTTACTACTTTAATAGTAAAAAATGGTTCGATAAAATTTTAAAACCTCACTATACCAATAAAGCTTAATGTAGTGATTACAGTGAAATTTTTTTTTATCCAAACTTTCGATTGCACATTTATAAGGATAAATTATCTAACTATACAATTTTTTTACCCTATTTTTTATTATTCCCTACTATTTTAAAAAAATACAAAAATTCCTCTTTTCTTCAATTTCTTTCACTTTTTCAGATACATCACTCTAAACAATCACCCTCACGATTTTTTTTCCTTTTTTCACGCCTAAAATCACTCCATGGTATCACCAATTATCTCCATCACTCCATTTTTGAATTTCAAATCTTTTCTTTTTTCTTTTCCAACTCACCAATCTTCTTCTTCATATTTCAAATCTTTTCTTTTTTCTTTTCCAGTTCTCCAATCCTCTTCTTCGTCCACTTTTTTCTTTCTAATTAATCAATTATCGATTTTTTTAATTCTTTTTAGCTTTTTCATCTATAAACTTCTTATATATATATGGATGAGATATGTACAGGCGATCTTTAGAAAGAATTATCGAACAATACGAAGCAAAAGGAACGGAAGAGAAGAGATGAATTGGTTGTTTGTCATACGGCGATGGAAAGTTACATACGGATTCTGATCCATCGTTTAATATTGGTCTTACCCAATTAAGTTTACAAAAGGAAGATCTCATCCCTCGTGTTTGTGATTCGAAGTCGATGAAAGATGTATTCCAAATTCTAAATTACCCATTGAGAAAGATTCCAAAAAAGGGGGGAAGTAGAATAGGTTACTAAACACTCTTCTCTACCCAAGCTTCATATTTCAATGTATCTAATTGATTTTGATTCATAATTTAATATATAATGCATTCATTTCAACACCCTTCTCTACCCAAGATTCAGATTTTGTATGTATCTAGTTGATTTTGATTCATAAATTTATGTATAATGCCTTCGTTTTAACTTTTTGATACATTAAATTAGTCTTTGTTAGTGTTGTCACTGATATGATACAGCACTGCTATAGTAACTTGAGTTGTTATGCAATGTATCATGTTCATATTTACGATATTGATACAGAACCCTAATATTGTTGAATCTTCGATTTTGTTTATCATGTTCAATGTAAATGTACTTGATACATAAACACTACCGAATGTATCAAGTTCTATAATTCAAATTTTAAAGGATATATACACAGTACCAAAATCAATTGGGTGTTATGTATTTGCACTCTTTAATGTTTGTTCAGTCTTATTCATGAAGAAGGATTTCGAATTCTAAATCTATTATGAAAAAACGCTCGAATCTGCCTTATCATGTCCATCTCTATCAATGGCACAAGTTTTTAATGTATCTCGTAATTTAGTTTTCCGATACAATGACTATGTTTTATGCAATGTACCATGTTTATATAACCTAATGTTGTAGATACTTCGACTAGTGAGATTTATGCAATGTATCATGTTTATGGTTATTATATTGATACATAATCTAATGTTGTTGATACTTCGACCAGTGGATTCTATGCAATGTATCATGTTTATATTTATTATACTGATACATAACCTAATGTTGTTGATACTTCGACTAGTGAGTTTCATGTTCAATTCAAACGTACTTGATACGTAAGTAATGTATAATGTATCATTTTCCATATATCAAGCTCTATAATGCATCGATAATATTTCTTAATCCCATCAAGTGATTTTCAATTTGATTTCCTTCGAATAAGATATGCAATTTGATTGTATAAGATATGCAATTTTTCAGTCACACGTAATCTGATACACACTAATGGCTATGATACATTTATACAAATTACTGCTAAATACACATTATTTTGCAATGAAACATTTATACAAATTACTGCTAAATACTCATTATTTTGCAGTGATACGTTTATACAAATTACTGATAAACATTATTGGCTATGATACATTTATAAAAATTACTGCTAAATGTAAGAATTGAATGTATTCAATTTGATCATCTGTCGTTTCTATATTCATTACAACACACAACTATAAACATGTAAACAATAACTAAAACAAATTGATTAACATGTCTTCACAATATAGTAATATCTAGAGTCATTTAAAGTCAATGTTTCCATTATTTCCGGTGCCACAAACATGTAAACAAGCGTAAAACACGATTTGTTAAACTCATCATCATGTTATTACAAAAGCAAAATCAAAAAAAGATATTGTTCACAAAGTTGAACTACAAAATACATGATATTATAATAAAAAACAGACACAAAAAGGTTAAGCTTGATCTCATCAGTAAGTATCATCACTAACAAATAGCCCAACCTTGTTTTCATTCAGATTTAGATCACCCATTGCTTACTCCAAACCACTACTCGCTGAGGCCAAAATATGGGGATCGTTATAGTTCTTGATTGCCTGCACAATTGCACTAACTTTCTTGTAAGGATCAGAGCAATTGAATATATCTGAACCATCTCTCCAATCATCTACAATGGCAGATTTGAGATTCAAGATTTCGAATTGATGGAGAAGATGAAATTTTGATTTTTTGAATTTTGTGAAGTTGTTACAGATTGGAATGGATTGATATCAATCAGGTTCTGCGTGATTTGTGGAAAAGAAAATCAGTTCTGCGTGATTTGTGGGAAATAAAATCAATTTTACGTTAATATTCCTTATTAAGTGCAACAGACAAGTTTTATAATATATCACAATTAATGTATCCGGATGACTAATATTTTAAGGGATTTTTGTAAAATAAAAAGAGTAGAAATATAATGTAATTTAGGGTCTTATACTATGTGATTTATGTAAGTTATACCATTTATAATCGACAGTTATAATCGGAAAACAACTTATTTCTAGTGCATGTTCTGCTCCAAAGAAAACAACAGTTCTATTTTGGGCTTTCTATAATTGAAAAACTTGGGCCTCATTAATATCAAAAGTGAATGGGCCTTCGAATAAGCTTTTTGTTATGAAAAATTACATAAATACGCAACTTATTTTATCATATTCTCTAAAACTTTCTATCATTTGAAAAAATTACAAAATTCGTACTCTCTCCTATTTTTGGATACATCACTTTACGCGATGACAACATGTGTTTGCTCTTTGACTTATCACACATAATCATGGCTTATTGATTTATTTTAAGTCGATATAGTTTGGTATAAATACCTATAATGTGAAGTTCAAGTGTTAACCTCTCTGATCCAAAATAAGTGTTGGTGTTTTAGTCAAACTAATATGGTCTAAAATAAGTGGTACTTTAGAAAATCTAGAGAACATTATTTTTTTCTCTTTCAAATCTACCCTTATTCTCGTTAAGTGATCCAAGAAAAGTAATCTAAGGAAAGATAAAGAATAATAGAGTAATACACGTTAGACGATACTTATTTTGGATCAGATGAAGTATTAATCAATCCAAATACTCTGAATAAATAATGGAGGAGTAATATTAATATTCTTTAAACATTTTTTTTAATGTTGTAATTGTAAGGCTCCTTTGACATGAGTTTTGTAAGGCTCATGTCAGCATGCGCCTTGTAAGGCTCATGTCAGTGTGCGCCTTACAAGGCTCAAGTCAACGTGCGCCTTCCAACTAATGATTTAACGACATTCATCTTTCCATCCTAATGTTGACCTTTTGGTTTGATCCTCAATGTTTGTTGTCCTTTTGACTCCGAACTCTATGAAATTGTCCCATAAAACACACGCCTATTCAAACACTTGGTGTGAACTTTCAGCCCATATTTTGGGCTTCAAAACAGACACTAAATAACCCCTTTTTGGGCTTGACCTTCCAATTTTCCTATTCTTGGACTTGAATTTGAACCATGAAATATGTAGGAAAACATTTAACCGATTCTTCTCCATAATTCTTGAACTCGTTCTTGGGCTCTTCTACTACAATAAATTGGGATTTTTCATTGAAGTTTGACAATCTTGACTTGCAACTCCTTAACTTGAGACCTGAACTGCAAGATCTTCTTAAGACTTCTATAGTGTCATCCTTATTCATGGAACTATTAAGAAAGGTGTTTAGTTGCAAAATAATATTTCATTTAAAGATTAAGAAATGAGTTTTCTTCAATTGCTTTGAGATATGTTGAGATGCATTGCCCAAATAATTTTTTTGTATATTCGTAAACACTCATTCTACAAGTTAGACAGGTTAAACCGTAGCTACAGCCTATAGCCCGTAAATATGCAAACTATAGCTATGGAGCATAATTAAGTTTATTATAGTAGCTATTTGCGAAAATTCCCCCAAAATAAATATTACTAACAAAAATTTAACCAATTTTATGTTTAACTTTATATCTTTCACTTCATTGCTAATTTCAATTTCTTGTTCTTGCTTATGATATTGATGATTAAATTAATCCTAATTATTTGCAGTTGATGCAAAATCATTACTGACAAATTTAACCTACTCACCTGTCCAAAAAATAAAAGATATTATAGAATTTTGTGAGGATAGCATCCAAAAAAGCCTTACCTGTCCATGTGATCAATAGTTGAAAATAATGAATCAAAATCGGACAAAATCATCTTTTACTTATTTCTTTTATATCCACTTGGTATTAAACATTCATTGGGATCAAACTAAATTTAAATTCGTCTAAGTCTTATAATTCTATTTCAGTAGAAATAAAAACATTCTCTCATTCAACAAAAGATTTAAAATATGAAGAAATAATCATTTTTATATCTTCACATTTAAGTCAATTTTATTAAAGATATTTAGAAGTATTTAATACTCTATTACGAACTTTATTTGATTTTTCAAATAATGTGTCTTTGACTTGTTAAACCAATTACAGATAAGCCACACAGTTGGCATTCAATGTTGACAGCAAAATTTAAGTGTTTTATTATTATTTTTTTT